>CM047900.1:20901034-21094488 GCA_026229545.1 Pistacia atlantica
AATTTAAAACCTCTTAAATAATACACGCAGAATCACTAAGACTTCGTTTGGTTCGCTTTTAGGAATACTATTATTAGTATTCCCAAAAAAGTTAAACAGTAAAATTTCATTATTCTCAAAATATTATTCTATATTTTTCAATTTCTTTTAAATCTCCTAAATTTGTTAATTTAACTAACCACCCCCAAATATTTTTTTAGAAATTACAAAAACACTCCGGTCACCTTCCAAGAGTGGTGGCCGGTTGTCCATATTTAATGGGTGGGTTGGAGGTGTTTTTGTTAACTTTTAATATTTTATTATAGGGGTGTTTAGTAAATAAATAAACATATGAGATATTTTTGTTAATTTCTAAATCCTACATCGTAATATCCGTCCAATTTAACTTTTTTCAAAAGATTATTCTAAAAACTATCTAATAATGAATCAAACGGAGCCTAAACCACTTAAAAATTGATTTTTTTGGATATTAGAGAAGCCCAAAAACATCCCTATCGAAATATAAGATTCAAATAATTTTAATTATACAGTATTTGTGGAATATTGGGAAAATAACCTTATCAAAGTGTTGATAAATGATAGCTCAAAGAAAGACAAAAACAAAAACAGAAAGCCTTACGCATCAATCTAAGAAATGATTAAAGATAGTTGATATTGCCAAAAATCTCACCTTTTATCAATGAGAAAACAATGGGAAGAAGCAATCCCTTTCTGTGTACAGCCTGATCTTAGCTAAACTATGTGCTTTACTTTATCATCTTCATCTACTTTCCCAAAAATCAGTAAAATCTAGGCTCTGTTGGTTCACAATTGGGTGTTTTTGAGAAAAATTTTCTGAATAAAGTTAAAAAAAAGTTGAATTTGGCGGGTATTACGATGTAGGATTTATAAATTATAAAATACCCCCTATATTTATTTATTTACAAAACACCCCCTATAATAAAATCTTAAAAGTTAACAAAAATACCCCCAACCTAATGTCAAATACGGACAGCCAGCCACCACCGTCGGAGGGTGGCCGGGTTCACCGATATTGGCGCATGGCCATTGGATCTTGCCGGTCGTGTGCCGATATGGCACTTGCCGGCCGAGATCCACGGTGGATCGGCAGCAAAGGAAACTAGATCTCTGACTAGATCGGCCGAATTTTTCTCGTCAACGACGACCGTTTGTTGGCCGTCGTTATAAACCGTTACGGCCAAAGATCTGGCCGTCAACGGCCAGATCTTTGGCCTTAGATCTAGCCTTTTCGGCGAGATCCACCATGGATCTGACCGGAAAAGGCTAGATCGGCACCTACCTGACCAAATTCGGAGGTAGTCGCCACCTCATGTCGAGCCATTTTCCGCATGGTGGTGGCTGGAATCTGTAAATATAAATTCTTGGGGAAAATGTTTTTGTAATTTTTAAAAAAATATTTAGGGGTATTTAATTAAATTATAAAATTTAAGGTGTTTAAAAAAAGTTGAATAATATTGGGAGTAGTATTCCCAAAAATCAAAGTTTTTGGCTATTTTATTGTTTAACTTTTTTAAGAATACTAAAAGTAGTATTCCCAATTGGCAACCAAAGTAGTAACTTACTTCAGGATTATAACTGACTTCACGTGTATTTTCCACAATAACCTTCTTCCTTTTTAATCAATAATACAGTAATCTTATTCATACAATATTTATATTCTAATTTTGAATTTGAGTGACATAATTATTGATAACTTTACATTATATTAATTTTATTATTTTTTATAATTAATATAATATTGATACATCATCAATATTATTCACTTTATATCCTATCAGTTTATACAAAAAAAAAAAAAAATTATTATTATTCATCTTATATATATATGATATTACTATATACAAAATAAATTACTATATAATATCACTCTTAATTATAGTACTCTCCCAAAGTTTAGGAGGATCGTCATATAAAATAAAGTTAAATAAGATAATTTGTGATACTTAACTTATCTCTATTATCATTATTGTTAATTTTATAACTTTAGCTTTTGTAATATGAATATATTGATAGCTTTTTTATGTGAAAGAAATCATTATGCCTAACTTCTTTTTATTTGTCTTTTGAAATCATTATGTCTAACTTTAAGATATACATTAAACGCGCTATAAACCAAAAATAAATAATTTATATTTGTTGATATTTGATTTTGACACCAACAATTCGCATGTGTAAAGTGTTATGTTGGCTTAGAAATTATACATGAATGGAAAATGTAATGAAGTAAATGAAAGATAATTTTCAAAGTGGTTCGGATGCTTAAAACGAATCTTATGTTCACTGTTATTCTATTATTATCTGATTATCTCTATGATATTGTCCGTACAACATACAAAGATGGAGAAAAACTTTGTTTACAGAGAAAAATAATAAAGTTTTCATTTGTCCAGCCTTCCATTTCGTGAAAAGATATGCCCATTTATACTTTTGAGGTCAATGTAATAAGTGCTTTTGCAAGTTGTCTTAAAATAATAAAGTTTTCATTTGTCCAGCCTTCCATTTCGTGAAAAGATGTGCCCATTTATACTTTTGAGGTCAATGTAATAAATGCTTTTGCAAGTTGTCTTAACACATAGAGAACTCGCATTCATCCTAATCCTTTATTTTGATAAAGGTGGGATAGCTCTTATATAATATCTTTGAGGTGTTTTGGGCTTGACAACTAATACACTTTGTCTTTTAGGTAAATCTGACATTAGTAAGACTTTTTAGGCACAATAATATTAATGATATTTGTTAACAATAGGGTTATTTAGTAAACCCCTATGTGTTTAGCGTTTTTGTGTAAACATCCGTTGGTTTTAGAAATGTCATTCTAATCCTTGTCTATTTAACCTTTTATGTAGTGAGCATATGTTAGTTTTGAAAATGCGACGATAACCTTCATCTTTTATCTAGCATTAGGTTAGTTTGTCTAAGTTTGTAAGGAAATGACCTTTTTACCGTTCACCTAGATTCAATTAATTTAACATCTAAAATTTGTTAATAATATTGAGAGATTAATTTATTTTTAGCAAGTTAAGGCTCGGTTTTTTTTTTTTTTTTTTAGAATAGTATTCTATGCTTAATAGGATTTAATCAAATATGATAAGATTATGACAATATGTTTAGTACATTTTTTTTAAAATAATTAGATTATTTTTTAATCCCCTATTAAAAGTTTATAAATTAACAAAAACACCCCCATCCACCAAATAATTGCCAACAACCGGCCACCATCGCCGAACGGTGGTCGAAAGTCACCAGAATGACTCATGACTAGCTAGATTTGGCCGATTGTGCGTCAGTCTAGACTTTTTTGGCCAGATCTACCATTGGTCTAGCTGGAAACGGCTAATGATCTGGCTATGGACGACAACATATGACGGTCAGATCTTTGGCCGTAGATCTAGCTATTTTCGGCCAAATCTATGGTGGATCTGATTGGAAACAGACAGATCAACGCACGGCCAGCCAGATCCAATTGGTCGTGCGTCATTCCAACGACTTTTGACCACCATTTGATGATTGTGGCTGACTGCCTGCAAAAAGTTAGGTGGGTGAGAGTGTTTTTGTTAATTTTAAAGCTTTATTGAGAAAAATAATTGGTAAATGTTTTAAGAATTGAATAATATTGGATTTTGAAAAATATTAAAACAAACATATTTTTTATTTTTTAAGATAAAATAGTAGAATAAGATAGGGCTAAAATAGTAAAACAAGCAGAGCCTAAATTGTTGATGTTTCTAAAATAAGTGAGTGTTTACACTATAAAAAAAGGTTAAACACATAAACTTAGAGTCAATTTTTTGAAACAGAAAATTACGAAACATGCAAGGTTAAAGGTCTATTATAGGGGTGAGCGGTTTCAAATACCCTGCACTTTTCGGGGGAACTAGAACCTGAATCACACAATGCAGGTTCTCAAAAAAAGAAACCGAAACCGCACAGTGCAGGTTCTTCAATTCAAGGAACCGGAACGTAAAATGCAGGTTCCGGTTCCTTTCCCGGGTACCATATAAAAAATCAATTACCCCCCTATTAGTTTAAAAAATGACGAAAATACTTTAAAAGTTTACAAATACACCCCTAACAAATTTTGATTATTCATTCATTTGTGTCCAATGTAGCTCATAACCTGTAATCTTTAGACAACACTTGAATTCAATCAATTAATATGCTATGAAGAATCAACACTTGAAGTTCCAGGAAAGTAGAAAACACAAGAGAAGAAGACGGCAGAGAGAATGGAGAAGAACCAAAAAAGTAGACAACACAGAAAAGAAGATGGCAGAGTCGTAGAGAGAATGGAAAAGAAGAGATGTCAATTTGAGATACCCTAATCGAATTGGGTATTTTGCTTTGTTTGTAAATGTAAAATTACAAAGATACGCCATTATTTATACTAATTTACTAACATTGCCAGGGGTCTATTTGATAAATTAATAAATTATTAATGTTTATAAATTTATTAATTTAATGTTATAATTGGCCAATTGGGTATTTATAATATACTAAATATAATTTAGTAAATTTAATATTATAAATTAGTAATGTTTATAATGTAATATAGTAATGTGGTAATTAATTAAGTAATTATTAAATTATAATGTAATGTTATAATTAATTAAGTGATCATACTATAATGTAATGTTATAAATATTTATAATTATTTAAGTAGTTATTTAACAATAATGTAATATTATAATCAATTAAATTTCTAATAATTTAATTAATTACTTATGTTTAATGTTTATAATATAATGTCATAATTAATTAAGTAATTATTTAATTGTGTAATGTTATAATTAATTAAGTGATCATACTACAATGTAAATTATAATGTTATAATTAATTAAGTGATCATACTACAATGTAAATTGTAATGTTATAATTAATTAAGTATTATACTATTTAATTATAATGTAATATTATAATTAATTAAATTGTTAATCATTTAATTAAGTATTGTAATATTGTTTATAATAGAATGTTATAATTAATTAAGTAATCATACTATAAATTTATAATGTAATGTTATAATTAATAAAATTATAATCATTTAATTAAGTATTGTGTAAATTAGTAAATTATTAATGTTTATAATTTAATGTCATAATCAATTAAGTAATCATTTAATATTTTAATTATGTAATGTTATATTAATTATATGATCATAGTATAATGTAATGTTAATATGTTATAATGAATTAAGTAATCATACTATAAATCTGTAATTTAATATTATAATTAATTAAATTTCTAATCATTTAATTAATATACTAATGTTTATAATGTAATATTATAAATTCATAACTAATTATATAATTATTTAACTATGTAATGTTATAGTTAAGTAAGTGATCATAATATAATGTAATATAATAATATTATAATTTAATTGAGTAATTATTTAATCATAATGTAATGCTTAATTAATTAAATTTCTAATCATTTAATTAAGTATTGTGCTAATTTTTATATAATAAATTAGTAATTACTAATGTTTATAATATAATATCATAATCAATTAAGTAATTATTTAATTATGTAATGTTATAATTAATTATATGATCATAGTATCATACTATAATGTAATGTTATAGTGAATTAAGTAATCAAATTATAGATCTTTAATGTAATATTATAATTAATTAAATTTTTAATCATTTAATTAAGTAATGTAATAAATAATAATGTAGTAAATTGCTATTGTTTATAATGTAATGTTATAAATTTATAATTAATTAAGTAATCATTTAACTATTTAATACTATAATTAATTAGCTGATCATAATATAATGTAATGTAATAATGTTATAATTTAAATATTTAATTAAGTAATTATTTAACTATAATGTAATATTTAATTAATTAAATTTCTAATCATTTGTTTATAATGTAATGTTATAATTAATGTTTATAATATAATGTCATAATCAATTAAATAATCATCTAATTATATAATCAACTAATCATACTATAATAAGATATTGAAATGTTACCATGAATTAAGTAATCATACTATAAATCTTTAATATAATATTATAATTAATTTGTTTATAATAAAATATTATAATTAATTAAGTAATCATTTAATTATAATGTAATGTTAAATTAATTACGTAATCGTACTATAACTTTATAATGTAATGTTGTAATTAATTAAATTTATAATCATTTAATTAAGTATTATAATAAATTGCTAATGTTTATGTAGTAAATTAATAATTACTAATATTTATAATATAATGTCATAATCAATTAAGTAATCATTTAATTATTTAATGCGCTAATACAGTAATGCTATAATTAATTATGTAATTATATTATAATGTAATATTATAGTGAATTAAATAATCATACTATAAATCTTTAATACAATATTATAATTAATTAAAATTTTAATCATTTAATTAAGTTTGTACTAATGTTTATAATGAAATGTTATAATTAATTAAGTAATTATACTATAAATCTATAATGTAATGCTATAATTAATTAAATTTCTAATTATTTAATTAAGTAATATACTAAATGTTATAACTTATCAGTCAATTAATTAAGTAGTAATCAATTAATGTGATGTTATAATTAATTATACTATAAATCAATTAAGTAATGTTATAAAATTATAATTAATTATGTAATCATTTAACTACAATGTAATGTTATAAACTTATAATTGATTAAGTATGATATTTAACTAGTAATTAAATTTATTAATGTTTATCAATTTATAATATATAATTAATTAATTGCTAATTTACTATAGATATACTGAGAACTTGATAATTGAAGTAAATAACTACATATATTATTATTCAATCAAATATGCTATTTTATTCAAAAACAATTCTTTTAATAACATTGAAAATTTAAAACACTTTTAATTTGATCATAATTCCAATTTTTCACTTAATTAATGATAATTTTAATGTTAATATATTATAATATATTAAAGTTTTTAATATGGTGTAATTTATATGTAATAAACATAATTGTATTAGTATATTTATTTAATTAGGTTATTCTAAAAATTTAACTTTTTCTATTTTAAATTTTTTTATATGTAAAATAATAGAAACCCCCTATTATTCACAAATATTTCATTGCCGTTCAGTTTCCAAAACAGGTTCCAAATAGGTTCCAAAAGAGGTTCCAAACAGGTACTAAACAGGTTTTAAAACAGGTTCCAGACAGGTTCAAAGAATCGGTTCCAAACTAGGTACCCGCAACAGGTTCCAAACAGGGTACCCTTTTTAGGTTTTTTTTTCAGGTTCTGGTTCCGATTCCGGTTCCTCCACACACAAGAACTAGAACCGAAACCGCACAGTGTCGATTAAAAAAAATTAGAACCAAAACCTACTGGTATAGTACTAGTTTTAGATAGGTTCTGGTTTTGATTTCGATTCTATCTCTAAATTTCGATTCTATCTGCTACCCATGCTCACCCCTAAACTTTATTACAAAACAAAGTGCGCCTATATCTAATACTGATGGCTTCGTTTGGTTGGATTTTGGGAATACTACTTTTAGTATTCCCAAAAAAGTTAAACAGTAAAATACCAAAAAACTCACAATATTATTCAACTTTATTCAACATTTTTTAAACCCCCTAAATTTGTTAATTCAATTAAATACCCTTAAATATTTTTAATGTTTTTGTTACGGCGACTCGGCCACCCTCCCACGGTGGTGGCCTATCTGTCCATGTTTGAGGGTGGATTGAGGGTGTTTTTGTTAACTTTTAATATTTTATTATAAGAGGTGTTTTGTAAAAAAATAAACATAGGAGGTATTTTATAATTTATAAATCCTATATCGTAATACCCATCCAATTTAATTTTTTTTTAATTTTTTTCAAAAAAAATTTCTCAAAAACACAAAATTGTAAACCAAATGAGCCGATATTATTAACAATCATCCCAAAGAATGGTACCGTGAACCACAGCATTTAAAAAAAAAAAACCAGATTAATAAGTGGAACAGAAAACTGATGTGGACTCAAGTGGCTTAATTGGAGGCCACGTCACGTATTACGTTTGGATTGCTGTCAAGATAGAGACGTCTGGGGACTGGGCATGACTCATGAGTTGGTATATTGTATGAGTTACTGTCATCCACTTTCTCACAACTTCGGCTATGCTCTTTTAATCACTACACAAATTCAATTATATTAATAATTATTATCACCTAAATTTACAGCTTCAACTATGCTGTACACGTCATTTCTATTGAACTAAACATGGTCGTATTAACTAAGATCTAGCCCCTTATTTGTTGGATCCAACTATTAAAACGTGGAATTATTTGTTCATTAATCTTATTCTTATGTTTAAATCACCGACGGCTCCTCGTATTATGTTTTAATCAATAATTAAGGATGCGATTTGGGACTGATTATTTAATTAACTATTAATTATAACTTTTGAAAGCCCAAAGGTGTTTATGTAAGTGTATATTACGAAAATATTTTAAAATTAATATAAATATAAATTAATTATAAAAATTAATAAAAAGAGTGAACGACTTTTTTCCATCCCAAATAATAGCTTAATGACACTTTCTCATAAATTGACTTTTAAAATACCACTATATCATCTAAATTTATATTATGTCTACATCGTTGCGACTTCACATCATCACTATTCTCTTATTTGACCATCACTCACTAAAAGCTTTTAAACCGTACTCTAATCAACCCCACCAATCACCAATAATCAAACGATTAGGGTTTGTATAGCCGTCCCTTTAAGTCAAATTCTGATCAATCCTAATCACTAAAATCTAATATTTAATTACCAAAAAATTCACCTGATCTTTACTCTTTAAAAGTCTCAATAATTTAAACCAAGTTTATTCTATGTTATTTATTAAAATATAACTTTAAATAATAAAATAATATTTTTAAATTACGTCGATGAAAAAGTGTCAGTAGCACATTATTTGAGTGGAAAGAAGTTCGTTAACTCTTAATAAAAAGGTTAAAAACCTACTGGCGATGACTTACCATTGTCAACCAAAGACACTATCAATATAAGAAAACAATAACTCCATGGACATGATATTTCTAATTTCTCCATGGAAAGTCGAAAAAGGTTCAATGTCGCATTCAATAATTACCAAGTCAACATTGCCTATACAACTATTCTAATAATTTTGACCATGCCATTGACAACCGATAACTCTATCAAGCTAACTTTAATCTTTTATTTTTCGTTAAATTTATATCTAAATAATTAAAAATATATATTAAAGAAACATAAGTATCTTAATTATTGTTCATGTAAACGTATATAATCTTATGAAAACAAACCAATTTAATAATTAAACTTGAAGAAGCAATATTAATCATAAATGATTGATGTATGCTTCTTATACAATATAAGCACGAAGGATTCTTGAAACTTCAAAATTATTGGAATGACACTTAAATATATCGTAAGTCATAACCACATGATTAGTTTGGTACTAATTATTTTCAAAACTCATAATAATTGCACTATAAAAAAATCACCGCTTTTAGCCAGAAATAATTAATCTGTCATGCTATTGTATGAGTTGAAGAATTTGAGTCAGAAAGTCAAGTCAAGTCTACAATATAAGTAACTTCTCATTTCTCTACAGTCCACACGTATGTATATTTGAATAATTCTATATTTATAATGGTCGTAACTCGTTAATAATAATTTTATTTATAAATGGTCTTCAAAGTTGATTATTGTCTCATTATTCACACATGATTTTCATGTGATATTTGACTCCTCATTTCTTTTTATTTTATTTATTTATTTTCCATTGATTTGGTGCAATGCTCTTGGCCTTTATATTCTTTAAATATAATATTTATTTTGTTGGGAATACGAATTTCAACTATAAACAATGTGAAAAAAATATTCAGTTGAGATTTAATGGCTGAATCATTTATATAGTTCCCATGTGAGATAGGTCTTCAGTTTACCAAGTATTCTCAGTGTAGACATACGTATTTATTTCGTCAGTTCATACTTGAACCTGTAATTATTGAATTTTGTTTTCTCTCACAATAGTTTTCCAAACCCTTGTTTGTTTTCAAGATATGAGTTGAGAGGTGGGAGTTAAAATAATCAACAATGATGTTTTATATTTTAAGTTTTAAATGGAACTATCTTTAATAATATTGATTTAATTTAGGGTTGCCCTAATTTGTTGTATTATTTTTGACGAAAGGAATTATGAACTTTATTACAGACAAGATGGCTACCTCAATTGACAATAAAAAAATATAATTTGGTAATAATCACCACTAGGTAAATGATTTTTTGGTGTGGATGAAATGAATAATGCCACACTAAATTGGTATGACTTTAGAGTTTGATTGACGTAAAATTTGGACATCATTTGGTGTTTTATTGGAAATACCCTTACCCAATCGGGGAATAATAAGAAGAAACTTCCTAACTTCTAGTGTCTTTTATGTATCATGAAAAGTAAAAGGAATGGAAAATTGGGGCTGATAAATAATAAAAAATTAGGTAAACTATAATGCATTTAAAGTAGTTGCGTCTAGCATATGGTTTAACTTTAATATGAGACAATTTTATATTTGTAATAATAGGGTGCTCAATTTTGTTCTCTCTCACAAAAATTTTCCAAAGCCTTGTTTGTTTTCAAGATATGAGAGAGAGGGAAAAATAATCAACATTGATGTTTTATATTTTAAGATTTAAATAGAATTATCTTTAATAATATTGATTTAATTTAGGGTTGCCCTAATTTGTTGTATTGTTTTTGACGAAAGAATTATGAACTTTATTACATAAAAGACGGTGAAAAATATAATTTGTGTTGAGTGATAAATTTATGCAAACTGAATCACTGCCATGTGTCCCCCAAAGTGCTTTATCATCAGGATGCGTGTCAAAACCTAGAAGACAATTTCTTTTAGAAGTCAACCCCATCTAAAAAGCCACATTTCAATCTGCTTGTGAAAACCTCCACCATTAAGGCTGCAACTTGTCCCTTCAGCTACGAGTCAATTCACATGTAGACTACTTCATTTATAAGTTAATGTGTGCAGTTTTATATGTCCAATTATACGTGGATTATTCCACACCAAGAGTTACCTTTAGGGTACTATAAATAGAGATCTTTTACCCCAAACCAAAGGGTCAGTTTCTGATTTTCTGAAGAGACATAAAGCAGTTATCTCTCTAATGTAAATATTTTTCGAAAACACATTAATAAGATAACAGTGGATGTAAAAATTGTGCTCCAAACTATTTTAAAAATTATTCTTGTCTATTCTTTCATTTACTTTTACGCATTATCTTTATTATTATCCACGAGTTCAGCATCATATTTCATTTCTCAGTCTCCCTTAAATGTTAAACCCTTAGCACAAACTTCCTTGAAGGTTTGCGTACATTTTGTTGGTGTGAAAATACGTATCAACATTTTGACAACTTAAGTAAGGTATTTATGTAAAGATTATAGACCATTGAATCATAAATTTGATCCCATAGATGTTTGAATCACTATCCAATGCCAGTAACGTAATCGACGAAGGCCTGTTTAATAATAATAGTATTGAAAGGTGTATTTTGAAGAAAAAAAATATACAGCAAAGTCGACCATAGGAGGCATAGGAGATTGCAGGGAGTGAGATAAATATTGAAATAGCTACCTCTAGGTAGCTTGACGATTCACTTGAGACTTTTGGGTGCATTACTCAAGAGGTCATGAGTTCGAATCCTCACGATTACTGTTGAAGTCTCACACCGACTAGGCACGCTCAAGCCTACTGGTTTATAAGAGGGGATAATCATCACATTCAACGAGGCCTTATTGGGTGAGGAGTCAGACTCACCTCAAGTTCTATCATGGTATGAGAGTTAGGTTCAGTTGAGTTGAGTGATTGACCAATGAGTGAAGAGTTAAAGCCAGTAACTACCTCTTTCAACAAGCATGACCTAATATATGGGCTTGACCGTGAGGCAGAGTGTTGGAGTCTTACACTGACTAGACACGCTCAAGCCTACTAGTTTATAAGAGAAGGTAATCCTCCCATTCAACAAGACCTTATTAGATGAAGAGTCAGACCCACCTCAAAATTTATCATGGAATCAGAGCTACGTTCAGTTGAGATGAGTGCTTGACCAATGGGTGATGAGTTAGAGCTAGCAACTACCTCATTTAACATACACGACCTAACATATGAGCTTGACTGTGAGAGAGAGTATTGGACTCTCACACCAACTAGGCATGCTCAAACCTACTAGTTTATAAGAAGGGGTAATCCTTCCATTCAACAAAGTCTTATTAGCTGAGGAGTCAAGTTCACCTCAAATTTTATCAACTATTAATAATAGGCAGTCACTTTATCTGGTTGTTAATTTCAGGGCCTCGAGGGACTAATTGAGAAAGGTGTAAGCTAGCTTGGATACTTTAGATAAAAAAAAAACAAAAAAAACATAGATAAATATTGAAATTAAGTTGAATAATTTCATAAAACAAAACTGAGGGTTCATGAATAAGAATAAACTTTCCAACTTCTAGTGTTTGTTATGTACTATGAAAAGTAAAAGGAATGGAAAATTGGGGCTGACAAATAATAAAAAATTAGGTCAACTATAATGCATTCAAAGCAGTTGCGTCCAGCACATGGTTTAACTCAAATAATCCAAGATTTATTAGATTTTTCAACATGACATTTGAAATTTTCGAGGCATGCATTTAACATCTTTATGGGGCAATGTGTGGATGCAAGACTCGAGCTTGAGGCTCAGGCTCAGGCGCTCAGCTACCATTCTTATCAAATTTGATTACGATGTTACAATATTATAGGCTACATCTCCATGTTGACATTTTCAATTTGTTAAAACTCATATTTACTTGCAATTCAATAATGTCAACACGTCGGTGTGTTGAGAAGAAAAGATAGAGGTAGCTTTTGTTTGTATTATTAAAAAGTTTTTGGGTTTGAAGTTTTTTTTTTAGGTGTTAATATAAATAATCACTGAAATAAATAAATAAAAAAGGAGATAAAAATTGCCCACCCAATTAGTAAGTGAAAGGGGCTTTGGGCCCATTTGTCATACATAATTGAAATAGTCCACTCTTCTCGAGGGACCACTTTTATGGATTATTTCATTTCATTTATTGCTAGATTCGGTGAAATTATGTATGATTGGTGGATTAGTCATTTAAGAGTACAAAATGTTCATCTAAATGCTATAAATTTATCAAATGATTAAAACTTCGCCTGTCTTGCAATAAATATTTATGTCATTTATATTTATCTATAAAATAGGCGTGAATTAAATGATAATTTGTTAACTCAAGTACAATATCTCCCTTCAACCTCATATTACTATTGAGTTACAGAAATTCTCAAATGTTCTTACAACCAAGAAAGAAATATAATAATTATTGGGAATTACCAATTATATGCGTAGTTTCATTCTTAATATTTTTCAACTCATTTTTCAACTTTCTCAAATGCTTAAGAAGAATCCTCATTTATTGTTTGATAAGCAAACCAATGCAGTCAAGAGTTTTAACGAATCTCATCATTAACTTTAGAGACAACAAGTAATCTTAAAGATTCGGGTTAATGGGTCATTAATTGAAGATAAATATTGAGATGTTGATCAGAAATATTATTTTCAGAATCAACGCTCATAGCAAATGATTTATTAGTAGAAGACATATAAACTTCTAATTCTGTTTAGAGGGAGGTTAGGGAATCCCGATAAATAAATAGCCGAAGCAATAAAAATAATTTTTAATATATGAAAATACTAAATCTTTTATCCCTTAATACGTCAATCATTCTGTTTTTTATTCATAGTAAAGTAACATTATCTCCGACTCTATTATATAATTTATTTATTAATCACGAATAATCATTCTTCTTCGCCTCAATTCTTGAATTCCATTATCCACTTATCTACCGCCACGTTTTACTTTGACAAAATTGTTTCCTTATACTCAAGTGGACGGCCCGATGTCGGTTATTCTTTAACCGATCTTCTTGAATTTCGCATTTCATCTATTTTGTTTTATTTTATGTTCCCCAAACAATTAACTCTTCTCGTTGAATTAAACATCAATTTGTGTTCAGTCACGATATATTTGTATTAATTTGGTTGAGTGAGTGGGTCTGGTACTAAACTTCTAATATAAAAACTGAATAAATAATAATAATAATAAAAAAAAAAAAGGGTTTGAAAGAGACCCATTAAGATAGCAAAATCCTAACTATAAAATAAATAAATAAAAATAAAATTGAATAGAAAAATATTGAGGACAACAATTTAATTGTACAAAAAGAAATTGGGATTTGGGATCAGAGTGTCTATGTACAAAGAACCTCTTCTAATTACTTTTTATTTCTTATTTTTTATAAATATTTTTTAATAAAAAAGTATTCAGATTAATTTAATTTACTTTATCAACTATATTTAAAAAAAATATATTTTCTTTATTATTACATTCATTTTAAATTAATAACCCCAAAGTGTCAAAATTGATATGGGCTAAACGAAGGCACGAATGGGCCAGAACCCATTTGGGCTAAAAATGTAGGTTTTTAGCTGAGGAGAGTTTGATGGCCCATTTCTCTATCATAAGTTATAAAACATACATTCTCATAAGGTACAAAATAAGAGCAGCTGAATAAACCACGATGGAATAATATTTGAGAAATGCTAGTCTTTGTACAAAGTGATGTGTCAGCTACCACACTACTTGTTTGTGAAAAGAAAGAGAAGACTGATATGACATTAGTGGTGTGGCAGCTGCCACATCACTTTGTACAAAAACTCTTTGTAAGAGTCTTTGTATCTCTAGTATTTCTCATAATATTTTAATCGTTACTATAGAGATGTTTGTTTAAGTTTTTAAGCTGATCAAATAGTTTATGAGTTCTAAAATTAAGTTGACCAATTTGTTTATAACTTTTTTAGGTTTATAAGAAAAAAAAAAAAAAAAAGTTGGTGGGAAGATACTTTTTGTTTTTTTACTTATAAACACTCTGCTTATAAGTTAGTTTGATCAAATATATTATCCCTATTTAATTTTAAAATTTCATAATATACCTTTATTTTTATATTTCAAACAGGTTATGTTACTAGAGTATCATTTTTAGTCATTTTGATAATAAAATATACTTATAAACCACATTTTATCAAACGCGTAAACTACTTATCAGTCACTTATAAGTACTTTATCTAAACACATAATTATTGTTTAAATTTCTTTAAATTTCAAATGGTTATATAGACAAACATCCCCTATAATTAATCAATAAATTTATATTAAGTATTATTTTTTTCTCTTCAACTGAAGCTCAAATTGACAGGACAAGTAGGATGGCCAAGCCACCGTTGTCACACAATGAGAAGAAGACAATAAGCCATTAATCTTAAACGACATAGTTGAATGTGACGTTCTCTTCCTTCCATCTCTTTCTTGTTCTGTACAGAGACAGAGTGACCACTCTTCTAATTTAATTTCAATGTCTTGTTGGTTGTTGCCATAGAGAAATTGCAAAGCTGGAATGAGGGATTGTGATGAAGGCAGGAGAGAAAAGGCTATGAAAAACTTAGAATGTAAGTTCTGATCACTACAATTTTCACGTCAAGAAAAAAACATCTTTTATTGAGGGCCACAATCATCCCATCTCATGGATTGGCTGTGGACTTTGAAATTAATCAAAATATTGGCGTATGTATATACATCTAATTAACCCTGTCGTGTAATATGCACTTGAAGATTTGAGAAATATACTTATATATTACCCAAAAATCTCTCAATTAATCAATAATGCCTTGTAAGATTTTGTTACTATGCGTAAATCCCTTGTTCTACTTTGCATGCAAACGAAACAACACGAACTAAAATGAATTAGGTTTAAATAATGTTTACTAAAATGCATGCTGGAGGTAATGATATCACTAAGCATCAAAAGTTAACCCTAAATCAATAGAATAAAAGCTACTCCGCCCTAATGGTTATCATTGGTCATGGCGGAGGAGTATTGCTGGACCTTGAAAGGCCATCTGATATGCAAGAGAATGTATAGTAGTTGATCGATCGAGAATTGAAGTAGATGATGGGCGTGATTCTCCAATAATAGTATGTTGATCTTGACAATATACCAACCTGATTTGGACTTCTCCATCAGAGTTTAGGAATAATAAAATTTTAGGTTTATGAATGCATGAAAACAAAGGTTAAGTCATCCCGTGAGCAAGTAAGAATTAACTTTATTTCCACCCAATTGCTGCTCTTGTCTTATGGACTCTTAAGTCATCAATCATATCATGCATGATTAGTTACCGGATAAACTAATGAATATATAAAGGTTTTCTCTCTTTTAATAAAGTTCTTTAAATCCTGTAGTGTATATGGCAATTAAGCTGACCGAAAGGTCGAAGAAATGTGGGCAGCTGCAGTGCGATTTGTACAGTTGGTTTGGTGTGTCTTCACTTGAAAAAGTCTTATATAAATAGAAACCAGCCTCAATATAAAGTGCAAAGAGCAGGAAAGCTTTTTAATTTGTCCAGTGGCTTCATTCTGCATTGTAAAGAGTAAAAGTGAGACAAGAGCCAAGTCACGACAATAAATGTACACATCTTTTCTCTTCAGTAGAGAAAAGCCACTCTATAGTTAAGTTCTGTGTATAAAATACCAATTTTGATCTAATTTATAGTTAACATTTGAAGTTAAAACATAATTATATGTTCATGTAAATGCATTATGGAAAAAGCTAGCAATGCATTTTTAGACTTCATTGACATAAATTTTTATAATAATCCATCCCAAGATAGTCCCCACACTTTTCCTTCTACTCTTTCTTTCTGTGCCATGACATCTTTTCTACTGGCTCATCGAAGAAAGTTACTCCTCAAACGAGATTTTCATACACTTCACTTTTCACCTGGCTATCCATATTCCCCATAAAAAGCAAGTTTCTATATAGAAATGAAAGGATATATACATTACACCATTAATTCCACGTTACAGAAAATTCCTTACTCCTTATATTAGGCTCACGTTATTGTTTCTCTCTCTCCCTTCAAGAGAGAAAACTACTCTTAAACATGGCAACAACAACAACAAGGACAAGTTTTCTTCTCTTGTTTCTTGCGTCTCTCTTATCTCTCTCCGTTCCTTCATCGTCTTCTTCGACGGATTCATTCGTTTTCGGAGGCTGTACTCAACAAAGATACGCACCCGACTCACCCTACGAGTTCAACCTCAACTCACTCCTCACTTCCCTAGTCAACTCCGCCACATATTCCTCCTACAACAACTTCACCATCCTCGGCTCCAGCCCGCAGGACGTCGTGTACGGGCTCTACCAGTGCCGCGGAGACCTCTCCATGCCCGACTGCGCCACGTGCGTGGCACGTGCAGTGAGTCAAGTGGGCGGGTTGTGCGCGCAAACATGCGGTGGAGCTCTGCAGCTTCAAGGGTGTTATGTCAAATACGATAATACGTCGTTTTTAGGCGTGGAGGATAAGAGTGTGGTGTTGAAGAAATGTGGGCCGTCCGTTGGGTATGAGCCAGAGGCTATGGGCCGTAGAGATGCGGTGATGGCGGGCTTGGCCAATGCGGGTGGGCCGTATAGAGTTGGTGGGTCAGGAGAGGTCCAGGGTGTAGCCCAGTGTGTGGGGGATTTGAGTTTGGATGAATGTCAAGATTGTGTGTCGGAGGCGATCGGACGGCTGAAAAATGATTGTGGTACGGCGGATTTCGGTGATATGTTTCTGGGCAAATGTTATGCTAGGTACTCTACTGGAAAAGGCCATTTAGCTTTGAAGGACCACGGGGGTAAGCCACTCTCTCTATTTGTGAAATCAATGAGTGCGGCTCCATTTTTGTTTCCTTTTGGAGTTAATTATGATGATTGCAGATAAACTTAGCAACGATGGGGAGAAGACATTTGCGATTATAATTGGATTGTTAGCAGGAGTAGCTTTATTGATAATATTTCTTACTTTCATAAGAAAGATGTTTGGGGAACATGGTAATGTCTTCTCTTTTACTAATTACTATGTAATTGTTGGAATTCGAGTAATCTTATATATTAATTCTGATGCATTTGATTATTTCTTTATTTGCAGGTAAATAGAATATTGAGTTACTGGGCATACAGCTATATCCTTCAAAAAGATCTACTTTAATTTGAAACTCTTCTGTTCCTCTTTTTATTTCTTCATGATGTCAACTTTCCTCTTTCTTTTTGCTCTTTTTTCAACTTCATTTATAATATTAATTCCTTCAAATGAAGAGAAAAGGGCAAGTACCAAACAAAGTTGAAAAGGAAGTTCGGCTAAGATTCCACTCTCCTCTCCACTTGTTGTATTGTAAAATCTGCAAAAATATAATGGCCATATTCTTTTTGTAAAGTTTCAGATTCTGTTTCCTTTCTCTTCTGCTATTTTTCTTTTCACCAGTAAATTCATGGATCATGTCAATCAGATTGCTTTACTCTCTCATAATCTCAAGAAGTCTTTTTACAACTTTTGAAAATCAACAGTCTCCTATCTGTGTATTATAACTAGGAGTGAATCATCTCCCTTTTGGTAGATAATTAAAATAAAATTAAAAAGGCGGTTTCCATATATCACTCTGATGAAACTTAATTATGTTAAGTGGGATAATGCTGGAATCGTCAAATTCCGTATATTTGTGGATCTACCAACTTAAAAATGTTATCGACAATTGAAGTGGAGAATCTGTGTTAATCTTACTTTTATTAAAGTTGATCAATTAATTGCATGAATTGCCCTCTATCCATGCATGCACAATCAGTTTCTATTTCAAATATATAATTCTTCAAGATTAATTAATGTTGGTTGGATATATAGCTGGATGTGCAGCTTGTAATTAGCAAGAACTCATTTCTTCAACATCGATCAATCTCCCCAAGTTCCAATATCAATATATCTATACATGTATGAATCTTTGCTTACTTTGTGGTGTCATATAAAGAAGATTTTGTGTACTTTGAGAAAATTGGATCTCGAGCAAAAGCCCTACACTAAACTACTAAAGTACTAAAACTCCTCCATTCTTGTCACCAACTTCCATACCCCTTTTCTATTTTTAATGCTTTATTAATAAACTCTCTTTGAGTGCTGTCATAAGCCAATTACTTAATCTATATATCAACCAACCAAAGCATTGTTTTCTTTTACTTAAATTAATTTCATTATTGCAATAGGAGAGATAATTAATATTTTTAACTACCTCTAGGTAGTTTGACGGTTTGCTTGGAAAGAAGTTGTGAGTTCGAATCTTTACAACTACTAATAAATGGTAGTCATTGGAGACTTATTAGGTTCTGAAGGACGAGTGAGGTACACACAAGCTGGCATGGACACTCATGGTTATCAAAAAAAAAAAATAATAATAAAAAATTAATGCTTTTTCATTAATTTACTATCTTATTTCATTATTGCAATATGAGGAACCCTGAAACAATAATTTAAATTTCAAAACCAGCTGTACCTGAGAAAAGAGAGAGAGGTGATTAAAATTGTATTAGCTTCAATGATTAATATTTCCGTCTCTGAGTTTAAGTTTAATGCGTTGAGAAATCCGTGCATACGCAGCTGGTTTAGTTTGACAAAGTACGTATAAAAACTAGGTACGTCGATCAAAAGTGAGCTTAATTTAAGTTTCCCTTTAATAATTTGACAATATATCTTTTTTCTTACTACTTTATGAAAAAGACCACCATTAATATAGTGGATTACATGTTCGCAAGAGCTATATATGAAGACAAACAAATTAAAGTTGATCGTTTTCTCTTTTTCTTTTGTTTTGTTTCTCCTAATCTCTCTTTATAATTAAGTATACTACACTGATTATTATTTCTTTTTCTTTTGTTTAGTCCTATTATTAATCTTTAATTAGAGAAACTGGCTATTGCTTATTATAAATATAAACTAGAAGTCATGCTGATACACAGAAATTAATAAAAACTTCTCCATAAATTACTCAAAATAAGACCAATATGAATTATTGTCTGCGTTTTACATATAAATATACTCTGACAATATCGAATATCAAACTGTAAAAGAGGTTTTATTGATAACTTGTTTGAAGACTTTTGAATTAAGAAGTTGGGCAGAGGATGAGATGAGCTTGTAGGTTAAGGAACGAAAGGAGAAAGTGGAAACATTTTTAAACTTTGAAAATATTAAAATTGTATCGAAAAGGAAATAAAGTAATAAAGGGAAGAAGCTACAGATGAATTATTGGCTTAAGAGACAAACTAATTAAGTGATAATCAATTGATTTAGAATTCAAGAATATGCTGTGGGGCATGCACATAGATTTGGTTGGATTCACTTATTTTTTAAGTCCTTTTCTTTAGCACAGTTTCATTTCAAAAATGAATGAGAGTAATAAAAATATCGAATTGAACAAATTAATATATAGGGAATGAATTTGATCATTGATATTATTAAAGATATATTGATATTTATATGATCGTTACATTAAGGCAATCTTCGTAAATTCTTCAATAATTAAGTTAATATCACATATCCTTTTCATTTCATACTGACATGATGTACAAAACATACAAATTGATATTTGATTTGAGGATTTTCTTATAGCAGAAAGCACAAAGATTTGTAAAATTAATATACGATTTTTCTAACATAAAAGAGTTAATTACAATAATCCTCTTTATGTATGAAAATAACAAATATACCTTTAAAGTTTTGGAAATAATATAAATCTCCCAAGTTAAGTTTTGAGATGTTAAAATAAATGATTTAAGGGAATTAGTTAATATTTAAAAACTCATATCAATGTAAAGCGTAGTAATTCATTAACGGTTCACTAAGGCAAAGCATTTTTTTTTATTTCAAAAATTTCGAAAAGATTTTTGCTATTAAATCATATAACTCAATGTGTCAATGTCTTTAAATCCAAAATACCTTGATGATTAAAAGTTGGGTCGACAAATGTTTCTCTAATTAAACCCCAAGCTTCCACAAAGAGTTCTCCGAATATTCACCTAAAAAAGAAACCTCATCTACTCAGCAATGCATAATACAATACAATAAATCCAGCTATAGCAAAATCATGAAGTAAAAATAGACCAACACAATCTAGTGATGAACAACAAATAAAGCAATCAAGTTTGTTTAGAAAGAATGGGTAGACAGAACTTTCATATTCTTGGACTTTATACCTAACTAATTCTGAGCCTCATGCCCTTTTTCAGTGTCGATAGAGTCCAATGCTTGGTTTTGTTGTAAAATGGTTTTAAAGGCTTCATAATTCTTAAGGCCCAGTCACTACATGACAGAAGTTTGAACATTCCTGACCCATTGTTCATGAAATGGACAACCATTTGGTTCAAAACTTTAGGGCCTTTTGTTCAATAAGGTCCTTGAGTTCATGGTGTTCATATTTCCATCTTAAAAGACCAAATGCATAAATTTAACTTACTCCTTTTACACCTTAATGTTTACCATCTATCAAATAGATTAAAGCTTTTGGAAAGTACAAAACCGTTTTATGTTAATGGCGAAAGTAACAGAACTCAAATAGAAGCATCTAACTTTTATCATGAATAAACTTTATGAGATGTAAGTGTGTGGTTAAAAAAGGCATGAGTGATAGCGTCCATGCTCCTACGGTTACAAACTCTGATATTCTAAGTTTTTTTATTTTTTTTTCCTCAATCTGATAATCAAAATTCTATGTGATTATTGATTCCCTAACAAGGTATGAATTCATTGAATAAAAACGATTTTAATTTTAGTTTTATTGATTCAACTTATTAACACATTTAATCATAAATCATTTCACATTAATTAATTAAGGATATTATAGTAATTTTAAAAATCCTTCCAAAATTAAAAGTAAATTTAATCAATAAGAATTAATAGTAAAGTATAGGACAAAATCAATCAAACAAAATATCACAAATTTTCTTAATGAGATTTTTTTTTTTTTTTGGGAAATGATAATTTGATAAAGAATAATGAATGACACCTAAATGGGGCGAAAACCCCTAGCTCTACAACTTGCAAGCGAAGGCACACGAAACAGAGAAACACAAAAAGAATGAGCAAGTCAGGATGTACAAACCTTCAGAAAGTTAAAATCAACACACACCCACGGCAAAACCAGGAAGCCAAGGGAATCAAAACATAGCAAAAAACCAGAAAAAACTAGCAACATCTAGCCAAAAAACTTGTGTTTAAACGAACCCAGCAATTGGCATAAACATCACAGCAGCCTCCATAAAAAAACCAGCAGAACCAAGAATCATACCAATGCGAAATAGAATCACTATTGCCTAGAATAAAACCCACGTGCTTGTAGACTTTATCTCTCATTCTAAGCAGCTTCCTCCAACTCCAACTCCAATCAACCATACCCGTAGGTGGACCCGTACCCCTAAAAAAATATAGGGTACGGATCTGTTTTTTGGACCCATTTAATTTTTAGCCGTTCATAAAACGGAGAACAAAAAGAGACTACGGTTTAGGTGAGTCAGTGCTGCACATCACAAAATAAAGAAGATGAGAGAGGGGTTGTGTTTGTGTGTGATGAAGATTAAAGAGAACATGAGCAGTTTTTATAAAAAAATTGAGGAGTTTGCGTGCACTTTTTCTGCCGTTTGTGGCTTTTGTTGGTGTTTCTATGTTTGCTTGAGACTTTTTATCTTGTTTGGGATATGTCCTTCGTATCTTTGTATATTAATTTTATCTCATATATTTAATTCTTACCTTATCAAAAAAAAAAAGAAAAAAAAGAAAAAAAAAAGAAAAAAGAAAATTGCTGCGCATCACCAAATAAAGAAGAAGAGAAAAGGGTTTTGTTTGCTTGTGATAAAGATGAAAGAAAACATGAGTGGTTTTATAAAAAAATTGATTAACTAAAACTTTAGCACATGCGAGGATCTTTCGAATTTCAAATTTTGTAACGGCAGGGTTCTTGCTCGGTAATGACTTCTTTATCCCTTATGACATGAATGATAAGAGTCTATGCTCCTACAATTACAAATTGTGATATTCTAAATTTTTTTCCCCCTCAATCTAATAATCAAAATTCTATGTGATTGCTGATTCCCTAACAAGATACGAGTTCATTCAATAAAAACGATTTTAATTTTAGTTTTATTGATTCAACTTATTACATTTAATCATAGATCATAAATCATTAATTAATTAAGGATATTACAATAATTTTAAAAATACTTTCGAAATCAAAGGTAAACTTAATCAACAATAATTAATAGTAAAACATAAGACAAAATCAATCAAACAAAATATCGAAATTTTTCTTAATTATAATTTTTGTTTGGTAAATCGTAATTTTATAAAGAATAATGAATAACACCTAAACGGGGTGAAAACCCTTAGCTCTATAGCTCGCAAGCAAAGGAACATGAGACAGAGAAACACAAAAAGAACAAGCAAGCCAAGATGTATAAACCTTCACAAAATTTCAATCAACACACACGGCACACCCAAGGCGAAATCATGAAGCCAAGATAATCAAAACATAACAAAAAACAAGAAAAACGAGCAACATCCAACAAAACAACTTGTGTTTAAACGAACCCAACAAGTGGCACAAACATCACAGTAGCCTGAATAAAATAACTAGCAGTGCCAAGAATCATGCCAAAGCGAAATAGAATAACCAACAGTGCCAAGAATAAAGCCCATGCACTTAAAGACTATCTCTCATTCTAAGTAGCTTCCTACAACTCCAACCAGCCGTGCCTACGGGTGGACTTGTACATGTAAAGAATATAGGGTACGGGTCCACTCTTTTGGACCCCTTTAATTTTTACCTATACGTAAAATGGAGAACAAAAAGAGACTAGGGTTTAGGTGAGTGAGTGCTATGCATCACAAAATAAAGAAGATGACAGAGGGGTTTTGTTTGTGTGTGACGAAGTAGAGAGAACATGAGCGGTTTTTATAAAAAAATTGAGAAGCATGCATGCTTTTTTTGTGCTGTTTGTGGCTTTTGTTGATGCTCCCATGTTTGCTTGAGATTTTTTTTCTTCGATTGGGGTATGCTCTTAGTATATTTTTATATTGATTTTGTCCCATACATTTAGTTCTTACCTTTTCAACCCCCGGGGCAAAAAATAAAAAGTCAATGTTGCGCATCACAAAATAAAGAAGAAAAGAGAGGGTTTTGTTTGCGTGTGATAAAGATTAAAGAGAACATGAGCGGTTTTTATAAAAGAAATTGATTAACTAAAACTTTAGCACGTGTGAGGATCTTTTGAATTTCAGATTTTGTAACGGCGGGGTTCTTGCTGGGTAATGACTTCTTTATCCTTTATGGCATGAGTGATAGCGTCCATGCTCTTATAGTTACAAACTGTGCTGGGTCTGTGCTCAAGGGATGTAGCCAATTGCTCATCCGGTCTTGCGTAAGCAACTTATCCTTCACCACTATCCACAGAATAAACGAATGTTATCCTCATATTGTTAACCGTTATCCGCAAACAATTTATACGGAAAACCCTCATATTAGAGCATTCCAACTTCCAAGTGAAACCTGACTGCAGCCTAAATTAGCCTCCCATTCCTTTTTTAACCATGCAACCCTGCAAGAACTTTGTTGTTTTCTACAGGGACAAGGAAGGGCGCTGCAGTCAAGGATGATCCCAAAGACACCAATCCGAGTGTAGTAGGTAGAAGGTCAATATGGTCCAAGGGCAAGATCGTAACTTTCAATTTGAAACGAAATTTGGCATCAGCATATATAAAGTTAGGTCTCAAGTTTAAATCTAGTGTTAAATGTTAATTATATGGATTATAGAAAAAATAATATAACATATTACATCATCCAATATATTAACCCGATTTCTAAAAACAACAAATTTGTAAATTTACTTCAACTAACTCATTTAATTGTCTTTGAAATTTATTATTATCGCAGTAGTTCGATGTTTATCTGTAAATTAATGTATTAGCTCAAAAATACTTTTATGGTTCGTAATTAAACATTAATAAATTAATTGTTAAGAACTTTCATAATACTACATTCATTCATATTGTACATCCTCATCACTTGCTTATAAGCGTGAGTTTATTTTTAGTGTTTTAAATCCATTTCATGTTTAAATATATAAATAGAGCCATCACAAATGTAGTGTCGATTTTTCTTATTTTAAATTTAGGAGCACTAAGGTTTTCCTTTTATTTATTTTTAATTTAATTTAATTAATTTTAATTTCACTTGCTAAGGTTATATTTGCCCGAATAAAGCTAAGCTGACAAACGAATCTCACAAACTCGACATTGCAGTTGAGTTGGCAGCTCTCATCACACCTAAGGCACTAAATGACTTTGACTAAACATGAATGCTCGTTTTTTAAGAATGAACGACCATTTCTGGTGCCACGTCGGAATTGTGAGATTCATTTGTCAGTGTAGTATTTGGCTTGTAGCCTAATGTCAGCGTAGTAGTACCCTTGTTAGGTTTGGCTTGAAGGATTCCCCCTTTTTTTTCTTTTGTGCCGACAAAATCTCCATGCTTAGTTCTTAGCTTCTTACTTTAAGAAGCTGGCTGGGAATCTTCATGTATTAGTTGTACATGTTTTCTTACTTTCTCCAAATCAGTGCTTTAAACTTGACCCGACCCCCTTGGTTTAACCAGGACTCAGCGGCTTCATCAGGCCCAGCTACCAATTTTGACTGTCCTAGTAAACACTAGAGATTAGGACGACGATCGGCGAATAATTGGTGGTTGGGTTGTTAGGGGTTTTGAAAAGGAAGGGCTGGTGAGTCTAAAGGTGGCGATGGAGGTGATTTCTGGTGAGTGAAACGACTGAAAATTGTAAAAATTGATCGACGACAATAACAGTCTGTTGTCGGCGATTGGCGAGGCAAGGTGAATGGGGGTGGGATTAGATGGGTTTTGGTGAGGAGGCTGAAGAGAGTGTTTTCATGGTGATGGGGAGGCCCTCCTTTTAACGTCAAATGTTTGAACAAAAAATGTGATGCCTAAACCAAAAAGGTTTTATTTCCCCTTAATCAAAAAAGGTACAAATGATCTGAACTTTGATGATAGTTTATAAATGAAAGAGTAAAATAAGAAAATAATATGGATAGCTTGTACTCTTGTGTAGTCAAATTTTGCACCCATTTTATAAGGGTTTTTGATCATGAGTTTTTAGTTTTTGGCTTGTGCATTAAGTTTAGGAGTCATGAGGCATTAAGTCGATGTTGGCAATTGTGTTTTTACCCAGATCAAGGGTGCTTTTGTTAGATTTTAAAACTATAGGGATTGATAAATATTTATTAGGAGTGTTTTGGTTAGATATGACCTAGTTGCCTGATCGGGTCATGGATTGGTTTGAGTTTGAAAACAATGCTCCAAATTATTGAAGCTAATCGTTAACTTGCGGCAACTTTTCCTCTTGGATTTGCCTCCATTTTTTATTTTTTTTTATTTTTTGTAAATGAAGGCAAGAATACCTTTCGGAACCCTTAGATTCAACTTCATGATAAACTATTTATATATAATAATAATAATAATAATTTATCATTTTTATAAGGGTTGGATAATGGGTTTGGGGGTAGTAATAGGCTAAATCTTTGACATCTTTTATATATCATAAAATGGATCCAATTTTGAATTATATATTTATAATAATTTATCATTTTTAAATCCATACTAGAGATTAATTTAAGATGGAAATTTTTATTCTTATTGAAAGTTATCCAAATAAATATTGGAATGTATTGTTAAAATTTTCTTGACAACTTTTAAAGATTTTTTTTTCTTTTATATTTTTCTTAATCGTTATTGTTTATTGTTTTGTTCACTCTTTATTTAATTTTATCAAATGAAATGTACATGGGCTGATGCATAAGAGCATCTCCAAAGGACTCTTTATATGACCCGAATTCTTTATTATAAAGAGTCAATTCATAAAAACAAGAGTCTAACATACTATTTATTATTTAAATATAAATTAAAGAGTAAGTTTGACTCTCCACATCTAGAGAGTCAAATTTCACTTTCTATCATAATTTTAATTAATGTTTCTATGCATTTTATTTATTAATTCTCTCTCCTATTAAGTCTTTTTCTTGAAAATAAAGAGCATCTTCATTAAATTTAAAGAGCCCATTGGATTATATTTAAAATAAAGAGCACTATTAGAGATACTCTAAGTGGGATTAAGCTAGACTATAAAAGCGCATTCATATATGGGCTGAATAGCTCTGACCAGTCTTACTTCAAATCCATCATCAGTTAAATATTAAAGAAATATAATATATAAATAACAATATTAGTTATTAACATTAAAATAATTATTTTTATTTTAACATTATCTTTTAACAGTACTTAATTACTAAATTTTATAATAAAAGTTTTAAAAACCCTTTCTTTATCAAATCAAGGGATCTATTCGAGTTAGACTGTCGGTTATGGTAAATATATTGCAATTTTCATGAGTTTTATATTTGATATTATTATATATAATGTTATTAGTATATGTTTGTTGATACAGAACTCTGCACCAACCAGCGAGATCCGATCGACCTTGTCGGGATCAGAACTGATGTGTGCGTGATTACGGGTAATCAGCTATGGGTGAATGAAAATGCTAGAAAATAAATGGCAAGAATGACTTTTAAAGTGGTTCGGCGAAGTTAACAACCTACGTCCACTGTGTTTTGCTTATTTGCTGAGAGAGCTTACAATGTAATTTCTAAACTAGAATTTTCTATCCCCTTCCTCATTGTTTTAGGGGGTATATATACAAAATTTACATAAAGGAAAGAGTGAAAATAAAGGGATTACAATTGATTGGGACTGCAACTCCGATATTCTCACGATTGGGCGCTAAGATTGCTGTTAATCTGATCGTTCTTGTAATATCTGGGATATGAAGTTATCTGGGAATCGATTGAATGATCATTCGGGTTGTCTGCGACTATCTTGTGCTAGGTCGAGCTATGACTCGACAAGCTTATGCTAGGTTGATCAATCATAGTCGCCAAGGTCATTCTGGGTCGAGCTATATCCTCACATCGACCTGAGCTTGGTAGAAAAACCACACACAACATCTGCCCCTAGTGTTCAATGCTCGTTTCGGGCTTTGAAAACTATCGCTTGATCAAATGCCAATCTCGGCTTTAGTAGTGAGTCTCTGAGAGTATGCTCGATCGGGCTTCCATAGCTGACCTTATGTCTGGTCGATGTTCTTCACACTTGGACATTATTACCTGCACCACCTGTCAAAACTCAGAATACAAAAAGTCAGGGTATACATGTAATTTCTGCGTGGTCATGTCGCATTAAATGTGGCAGCCTTTATCAGTTAAGTTTCGTCGTGCATGGCCAATGACAACTGTTCACGCGTGAAGTTGAGACGTCATGTGATGACGGTTATCATTTTCAATGGTTCATCGCACCTCGTGGATGGTCAACATGTGGCCATGTCCAAGGGCTGAGATCGCTCAATGAACGAAGGGCTAGGATTGATTGTGAGTCGATGATCGAGATTGAAGTTCGCCCTTTCGTCTTCCATGCAAAAATCATTATAAAAGGTGGCGAATATTCAGAAAAACCATTCTGAAAATTCTTCCACCCTCTTGCTTTTCTTTGTCGTTGGTCTCTCGTCGTCGCGATAGTCTTTCTTACGAGTTCTTGGTGCACTTCTTCAATCCGGTAAGATTTCTTTCCCTTCTTTACTTAATTTTTTGACTTTTGTGCTAAAGGGTGGCTGCTATAGTGGCCAGACTGGTTGTTTTGAGATTTTAGTAGGGTTTTTAGGGTGCGTTTCTAGTGATCTCGGGTGTTAAAAAGGGTGTAACCGTGGTGGCCGCCGGTGTCTTGGATAGGTCGCTTGATTTCATTGTGTTGTGTGAGCTATTTTGGGTACCTGAGATGGAAGCGAATGTGGAATAGTCGTCGGGTTGTTCGAGCTCTAACACACGTTTGCTTCTTTTTTCAGGTACACAGAGTTGAGCTTTAACCATGTCCTCGCCTAGCAATCGCACAATATATCAGATGTTCGAATCATTAGTGGGCTTGATAGTGTTGGGGGACGTGTCCCCCTAGATTTTTGAAGCGATTTGTTGCGAGCTCGAGACCTTGCGCGCGGCTGTGCGCCGTGCTTCAATCTAACTGGCTCAATCCCCGTCGTCTCCAATTCATCGGCTACGGAAAGAGTCCCAATCCTCGATCACCCTCGGGGATCTTGAGTGCATCAGGGTGGTCTATGCACTGCAACTCAACCTGATGGCCCCGAGGGAACATTCTCCGAAGAACCCTCCAGTCGAATGGGTGGCAACTTTCGAGAATCTCATCAGGTTGAAGAGGTTCGACATCACCCCTCTCCAACAGATGACCAACTCCTACTTGCTCATTACCGGTGTATATATTGCGTACATGATCGTCGAGCTAGGCGAGCCATCCATCGAAGAGCTTGTGCACTTGTACAGGCTCAAAAAGGGGTAAGGCCAAACGTACTACCTTTCCAAGGTGAGGAAGATAAGTTTAAATGGGCTGATTGATGTCTCAAAGAAGGTCCCACACTAGGACTCCCAATTCTTCTTCTACGAAACCGAGACGAGCAGTGTCTTTACTGCAAAAGTAAGTAAGGCCTTGGTCACTTGTGTATGCGAGGATGAATTTCAAACTTAGCTTTATTATTCAACCGAATTTCTTTTCATTGCAGTTAATGTCGAGCATAACTATCTCCCTGTGGCGAGCTTGCAACGTTTCAGCAATCTACCTGACAACTTGCATAACGTTCACAAGCTTCTTACACTTCCACACCTAAAGGCATACAGCTTTTGCAGGGATGAGGCCATATTTTTAGCGCTCTTGCAAAAAGGCAAGTTGTTGCTTGCTCGCGTTTGATTTCCCACGCAAATTGATCACTAACTCGTTTTCCTTTTTTTCTTACAGACATGTGGGCTGAAAAACCTAAGAGCCTTAAGAAGAAAATGACAGCATCGACAGCTACTTAGAAGGCGCTGGCTACCTCAGTGACAAAACAAGCCGTGGATGTCATCGACACTAAGCGCGCTAGAGGCAAGTTGGTGGAAGGCCCCAACGCGAAGAAGTCTGTGGCTGCCTCCAAGGTGGTTGGTGAAAAGACCGCCACCGGGCCCCTTAAGGCGCCAGCAAAAAAGACACCCAAGCCAACTGGAGGCTCAGGGAAAGGTAAAGCACCCAAGCAGCACAATGGCTCGGGGAAGAAAAAAGTGAGTGGGCCTCATAGGTGCTCAGCCAAAGAGGTCACCACGCATGCTAGTGGCCTTCAGAAGAGCATGGCCAAAAGCACAACCAAGAAGAAGCCCGCTTTTGCTGGTGCGATAGCTACTCCATGGGGGAGTAGACCCTGCCTGTCCAAGCCAAAGGATTGGGGGACGGGCGATGCGACCGAGGCTGCGATCGACGCTTTGATCAACCAACTCCACGACCGTATCAGTGTTGGGGCTACGGTGGCCAAAGATTGTGTCACCCCGCGGACGTTCGAGGCCGTTAGGGACTCGACTCCATCCTAGATACTAGCCTTAACTTGCAGCTATGCAGCTAAGGTATTGATAGCTCGTTTCCCTTTTTTTTTTTTTTTTTTTTTCTGAATTCTATTCTTTTTTTCTTGCTCGCTTATCACCTTTTCATTTTTAGGCTACCATGGCGAGCCGACTCCTGTATGAAGAATGCGGCCAAATCTTGGAGGGAACTCACAAGGGATGGTTGGTTGCGGAGACGGTAAATGAGGACGCCTTGGCTAGGGCCAAGGTAGCGGAGAAGGAGAAAGAGGCTAGGCAAGCCAAGCTTGAACACCTCAAGGAGGAAATTGCGGCCGTTAGAGTCAAGGAAAGGGAGTTCATTAACAAACTGTAGGCAAGCAAGGCTGCTCAGAGCAAGGCTGAAGCAAAGGCAGCAGAAGCCGATCAGAGTTTGACTCAGCAACAAGGAGCCAACAACAAGCTAAACTTCGAGCTTTCCTCGACCCACAAAGCACAGCGAGTTGGGAAGCCAAGTTCGAGTAGGCTTCGCTCGACCTCACCCTAGAAACGATAGGTCGGCAAAATGTCAAAGCTAAAGCTGAGCAACTCAGGCTTAGGATTGAGGAACTGAACCAAGCTGTCACTACTAGACCTGGGAAACATCAGTCTTCCTCATGCAGAAGTTGTGGGAGGCTCATCCGACCATCGATTTTTCCTTTCTCCCACGTGCTTATTAGAAGAAAATCGAAATGATGAAGGTCGAGGCCCAAAGGATGACCTATGTGTATTCGGATGACTCTGAGGATGTCGACGAAGGCCAAGAAGAGGTCGGAGTGTTAGAGGAGGTGCTTTAGAGCCAATAAATTATTGTAGAATTGACTATTTGTAATAATGTTCATTGATCAATAAAAGACATTTTATTCTATATCGCGTAAATCATCATTGTATGTATTGATATATGTCCTTAGAATAGTAGAACCGTGACGAGGGTATCAAGTGTTTCAAATCTTGATAGTGAGAACCCTATGAGCACATATGGTGGCCGTTCTAGAAATGTCTGTAGCCCTAGTATTTTTCTGAAGTAAGAGCATAGACAATACGGTAAGGCTATCATGATGTTGAACGACCATGTCAAAAGTAGTGACTGATCTCATTTGTCAAGGTTGTTTGGTAACAACCTGGTGCAACACATGGGTGCTTGCTGTAAGCATGTTCACTGGATTGACCCACTAGAGGATTCCATATGGATGGTAACCCTAGTGTCTATGGAACAAATCCTCTAACGAATGGTGGTGCATGTAATCCTTAGACTTGAGATCACCGGAGCGCCTTATACACCGATTGGTATAGTTTGACACTAGCCCAACGCAGTTCTATTCAGATCTGTCAATATGATAGTGATTGGATGCATCAAGGAGTGTATTAAGACTATGGTAAATCAACAGAGGATTCATCACTCCTAGGTATGGGGGAAGTCATCTCACGGCGCAATTCAGTAAATGACAATGACATTAAAACTGTGGTCACAGTGGGATTGAGTTGTTGTTCTATCCAGTTTATAATTCAGGTTATTGGTCCAGTAACTGAATACATACATATCAAGAGTAACTGAGGTTGACACTATTTCTATGCCTCGGTCTTGTGGAGATATCGGATGATGAAAGGATTGGATTGTACAGTAACCATATCGTTGATAGGTAGCTGCTTCGCTGAATCCGAATCTATCGGGTGGCCATGATGTCTTGCTAGCGGCCAATCTTGGTCTGCGTGTAGTGAGACGATTAATTGGTGTTAATCGCGATACTACACACTACCGGTATGATAAGGAGCCTACGGGTTACACACATGGAAGATAATTTAAGAACTAGTTTATAAGAAGGGTGTTTTCATTTTTTTAGGCAAAATGGTATTTTGGTAATCTCACAGTGCAATTAAATTTGTTGAAGTTGTAGCTAGACTTGGCAAAACGGGTGGGTGGGCCAGGTATGAGTCAGGTCATCATGGGTATGGGTCCAATACGGGTCCAAAATATTGGACCTGTACCCTGCCCTATGCGGTACGGGTGGACCCACAGGTACCTGTTTTTTCTCTCTCCAGGTTTTAGTTTTTATGTTTCACCCCTAATAGTTTTCAATTATGACAGTTACACCCCCAAAATTAATAACTTCCACAGCTTTTATGAAGTGATTTAATTAGTAAGCCTTTGATAGCTTCAGTGACTGATACGTTAAAGAAGTTCCAATGATTGATTGCTTTAATTCAGAATAAAAAGAATTCAATGATTTTAGACAGAAGATTGATGGATGGCCAATTGGCCCATATGAAATTGAGTTTTGGACATTAATAGAGACATGCCCCCATTGATGCTTTTTTGTTTTATTCTAAAATCCAGAGAGGTAAAACTACTCTACAAAAAAACTTGGTGAAGGGTCCTTTACACTTGCCCTACAAACTAAAAAAATTGAAGCAGCCCAGAAATGAAGACACCACGATCATGCCGAAACTTATTACATTGGCCCATCATCGGCCTCTAAATTACTACACTTGTAGAGTACACGTTGGAAGCAAAACAAAGAGAACATGAGTTGATGATTGAATATATCAATACCGCATATATTTAAACAAACAAGATTAACGGAGAAGGTAATTTACCAGTCACAATCAGTTGTAAATTATATCGTAATACCGCATCAAAAGACTGCAGTTAGCAGCTTCCCTCAATTTAATATATGGGAATTTACGCCAAAGAAAATAGGAAGGAAAAGATGATGACAAGATAAATACTAGGGGTATGCATAATGATTATGTCTTACTATCCTACAAAAGAAAACTACCTATGAAACAGAGGGTTCAGAAAATCAGGTATTGTGCAGCAGTCAACTATTAATCCAAATGTGCTTCAGGGCACAATCTGATACTAGATTCAGATGATCATAAATATGCAATAGGAAACACAATTTGTTAGATCATTTTATACGTTGCAATTTTGGCGAAGTTATTAGCAGTAAATGGTATATCAAAATTAAATGCACTTACCATACCAGTGTGTCTCATTCAAACCATTGATACAATCTTGAACTAAAGATGCCAACTCAGTCAAGTTATTCATCTGATTTAATTTAAGAATACCCGGAGATGTTAGGAACAAAATTAAGTTGATCTTTTGCTTGTTCTCTTGCAAATTTAACACCTTCCTCTCATTTTCCATTTTACAGGGAAGAAGCAAAAACCAAGATCACAAAAGCATCTTGGGGTTAATGACTAATGCCTGGTGAAATGCCAACAGTCCTTGGCCACTAGTTACCAATATGTGAATTGAAAAGAGGCAAATAAAAGAGGAAAACACAGTCTACACAATATTTCCGCTCTAGCATGAAAAAAGTTTTTTTTTTTCACATCCATAATACATCCAAAAGCCACAAACACTCTACTTCAAAGTAACAAATACTCATAAGGTTTTTCAATTACAGAGCCTATGACACTGTCTAGCTATCATATCAGCAACAAAATGCAACTAAAAGAAAAACTACTAAGTAAAAGCACGATGAAATAGAAAGTCCAGCACACAACTTTCAGATAATTTCACATCAAAATATGTGCTTCCGCAGCATCTAAACGCCTGAGAAATGTAATCTCATTAGTAATGCAAAAACAACAGAACAACTAAATGCACAAATTTCATAAAAAAATTACGGCTACAAGAACAGAATTTCAAAGACCATTGAAACAGAGCACCATTGTGAAAGCCACCATTCCGAGATGCTTATAGAAAATATGGTAATATAATGCCATGGTTAACCACACAAAGACCTTAGGTTAGGGGCCACATGTAAGAATGTTAAGCAAAATATTGTGCAGCAAGCATAAAAGTCAAGAGCTGTAGTAATAAAATATCTTGAAGCAAAGTATTTAAGGTAACAAATCTTGAAACCACACTCATCGATTTGCGACTGCAATGGTGGGGAGGAGAGCCGCGAGTCTTGCAATGGAGAGAGATAGGAGATGATGAGCCGACGCTTGATGACAACAGAGAGAGGAGATGACGAGTCGACGAGGATCAGTAAGGGTGATCGGCGACGATGAGTCTGGGAATGGGATCACAGTTCACAGATGAGAGATTGCAAGTTGAGAGAATGAATGAGTCAGGTGAGGTTAACACTTAACCAATGACTGATGAGAGATTGAGAGAATGAATGTGTAAAACCCCTCCCTAGCCGGATCCATTGAGAACCTAGAAAATGCACGCCTAGGAAAGAAGTTTATTTTAAAATCCTACTCAAAGAATAAACTTGTAGTTTAAAACATATATATAGATATATGTGTTTAATTTTTTTTCTTAACTATAATAAGTTCATTGTATAATAAAAAAATATAGTTTCCTTTCTTAGAGTAAATTATGAAATCCATAGTAATACTTACTAGAACATACACACTTTTACAAAATTTACTAGCAATTTGATTTCCTTTATTAACACAAACAATATATACTCCATTATAACATGGACATATTTACTACATTATGAGATATAAACATAATTACTACACTAAATACTAGCAAAACCATTCAAAAGTCATAATTAAAACATCCCTTCATGCTCATAGCGTCCCTTGGAATCCTCTCCCAGCTTCATGCCTTAATCCTTACCTGCAAAACATTTTAAAACATTTCGTGGGGTGAGCACTAATCGCTCAGTAAAGAATATGGCCATTTATAAACTGTTAAGGTTCATTATACAAGTATATTACTTAGAACCTTACCTACCTACAAAACATGACCTTCATTCTTTGACATAACATGTTCATAAAACATATCATACACTTTGGACTTTTCTCATAAACATAAGTCATAACATAACCATACATAATATAACATAGAACATAAATGACTTATGAAATATTCATGTACATGGCATGCTTATTTGTTTTGTCTTTATACTTGACGATTTCATTAGTCTTTGTTATCCGATCGGATTCATTTGAACCATTACCTTGTTCTTGGTCGTCACCTCAAAGGACTCATGGTTTCCATAAGAATTCCATTCCTCTGATCTTGGTTTATACCTCAAGAGACTCACGGAATTCATTCTTTAACATTTTATAAATTTTTTCATAAGACAACTAAATAAGCTATATGCATTACCATTATGAATGCAAACATATGGACTAACATCTCCCATGCTCAATCATACTATATTCTCCTACTAAACTTCTTAACTTAATTCATTCAATTTCTCATACAATACAAGGAATTTCGGTTGTAATATTATTCAGGGGTATATTAGAATTAGAAACAAATGGGAATTTTCATTAAGAAGTTGGATGCCATATAGTTCGTCACTTTTCAAGCAATGTTTCCCTTATCTTAAAATTCGAATTGGCTCTTGGCTAAAACATAAAAGTTTTAGGTCTGTTTCTAAAATTTTTAACACTTCAAGAATCAACTCAATCGGACTTCTATAACTTCAGTTATGACTGATTCAGTGAAGCATGTACAGTATAAGTCTCAAAAAGCTAAATCCGAATTCCATTCATTTTAACCATGTCACCTTCATTTCCACATCCATATCATTTGCCATGTCATTCTAAGTATAAAAGGCCATAAAAACCTCCCTTTTTTACAGAACCAAAAAGTGCCAAAACATCGTCCAACTACAAATCTCTTAATTGGCATAATCATCCTCCATATGCACACATACGCCAATCAACACACCCATTTAAACAATCCATAACCAAAACATAGCCTCAAACTCATATTAACATAAATAAATGTAAGTTTCATAAACCCTGGGTGTTATCAATTGTAGTCATAAGGGAGATTTTTTCCTTACCTTAATATTCAAAGCACAAAGGTACTCCTCCTTGGCTCCAAAGGTTCACCTTTCTACCTTACACACATAACCACTTATGAATTTCTCTTTTAACTAAAAAATCAGAAAAACTAGGGTTTTGAAACTCACCTTTAACCCTGAAATTGAAGTTCTTTAAGTGTGGATGGTGATCTCCTTTGAAAACCAACTTGAAATCCTATGAAAATTTGAGAATAAAATGCTTGAATTAGTGGCTTTTATGGTGGATTTGAGAGATGAAGAAGAAGAAGATGATGCACTTGGGGTGTAAAAGGCCAACTCCTCTCACTTAAAATCTTGTAAATATTTATTCCATTGTTACTATAATGTGATTGGTCAATAAAAGCTAGATATAAGGGTCATTTGGCATAAATTTTTCATATAAGGGCATTTTGGTCATTTCCACCACACCATAAAGATTAGCACTCATTTAATGCCATTTGACTTCTTTAAAACACTTAACAATTAAGCAATTCCATTAGGTAAATGAATAATTTACCCTTGGTACACTTTTATGGACACTTAAATCATATGTATTTGTATGAAAAGACCATTATACCCTTGGTTACCGTTTATGCCATTTAACCTTATCAATCAACTTTATAACCATTCTACCCTGATTTCTCTTCAATGACATCACCCCTTACACTTTATAATGGCCACATCTCGAAATACATGTAAATTGACCATTTTACCCTTCCATTCAAAAAAGAAAATTACTTGAAAAGGTAAATTTCATACCTTAGGGCATCGGAATAATAACGCGGGGTTTACAGAATGAGTCTACTGATGAGAGATTCAGAGGCGAGCTGCGAGAGAGAAGAGAATGTTATTTTGTTTTAGAGTTAGGGACTTAGGGTTACTAGGTTAGGGATTTCAGATTTGCAAAGAACGGGTACCCGCGGGTTTACCTATATAACCCGTTAATGATACGGGTCGGGCCAGGTATGGGTTGAAAAAAGAATAGGTCTAACATATTAAACCCATACCCTATGTTTTTTACATGGGTATGGGCCGACACGCGGGTCTCGACCCGTTTTGCTAGGTCTAGTCGTAGCCTTTATTTAATTTGATATTAAAATTAAATAAGTGAGATTATGTTTAAATATGTGTTCGCATATATTTAAATAAATTATCATTACTGTTAAATGTTAATATATAATATATATATTAATTGAATTGAATTGAGATAACGATAATTAAAATTAAAATATCTAAATGGGACTGTTTGGATACAAGGGGTGTTTGGGTTGGTGCCCAAGCCTATTCCATGATGGAATAGGGCAAAGTGTGTACTATATAAGTGCAACACTTTGTGAATTACTTAATCAATTCATTTAATCATTAATATAAAATATTCCAGCTCCCTTTCTCTTCTTCCCACGCCAGATTGCCTTTTTGCTTAAATCAAATATCTTTTGATTTCTTCTTGGTTCTTAAGGCTAAAGAGGATCTAGCAAATCTCTCTTTAGTTCCTTGGGGTTGTCTTCATGTGGACTACATTGGTTCGATCATACTCTTGGGTAGGTAGCGAAATCCGTTCAGAGACAAGTTGGAAGAGCCTCCAAACGTGCGTATGATTTCTTAACTCTAGACTGAATTTTCTGCAGATTCTTATTTAAAGTATAAACTGTAAATTTGTAACCTGATCTTGGTTCTAAGGAACGATCCATGTTGTAAATAATTTTTGTTTTCCGCTGCCATGACTTGATCATTTCTTAACAGGGAGAAGGTGGCGAGGAGGTTGGTCCCAAGCTAGAGGTCGAAGACCCCGATCCCCTGACCATAGCCCTTCTGAGCAAGGTTCTCGGACATGAAGTTGAGGATGAACACCTTGCTTCCATATTGGCCTGAAAACCCTTAGTTTTTTTTTTTGTTTTTATATAATGCTCGAATGTAATCAAACTCTTAGTCAATGAAATAACATTTTTTAACGTTTCTTGTTTGAGCAATGGTTGTTTCATTTTTGCGGAGTCATTTAATTCGTCCTAATCGGACCTTTCAAATTTTACTCCAAGTCATGTGTAGTTCGCTTCTTTAGGAGCTTTTCAGATTTTTTGCAAAAAAATCTTTATGCGATGTTTAGCATTAATTTTAGACTCGTCATCCTTTTCGAGCCTTTGTCGCTGGCTTAAGGCCGATTTTTTCTGATGTGCTTTTTCTTGAAATTTTTCAAGTTTAACTTCGTTGACCTGGGACTTTCAATCATGATTTATGCGAGGAAATCTAATGCAACGATAAACTTCAATTTTAGACTTTACTGTCCCTTTCGTAGTTCTTTAGTCGTTGGCTTAGAGCCGATTTCCTTTGACGTGTTTTTTCCTTGATTTAAAACTCAAGTTTAACTTCGTTGATTTATGATATTTTATCCTCAAAGAGTTGGATTTTGGCGTGGCTTTTATGAAGTAAGCTGCCTTTCCAGGACTCTTAACTTCGAGTTTTCTTTTGGAATTTCATCGCATAGGTCACGATTTATTGATCGTTATTTAATTGTCGACAAACTAAAAAATGTAAGTTATGAACAAAGCAAGTACTGGATAATACCTCTCTTATTGATAAAGTGTTTTGGCCGTAAATAGCCTTACAACAAAGGTAGTTGACATAAATAAATAGAACCCGAGCTACTTATTGGTAATATCTTCGTAAATGTTCGACGTTCCAAGTTCACATTATTGCTTCGTCGTTGAGGCGTTTAAGGTGGAAAGATCCTAGTGCAAGCCTTTTGGAGATTCTAAAAGGACCTTCTCACTTGGGTCTCAATGCCCCCAAGTTCGGGTTTTGGGCACTCTTGACGACCTTCCTCAGAAGGTCACCCACTTCAAAGTCCCTGGTTCTGACTTTGGTGTTAAAGTACCGCCTGGATCATTGCTGATAAGAGGCGAGCCTTAACTAAGATTTAGTCTAATGTTCTTTGATTAGGTCTAACCTCAGGCGGAGCAGTTCTTCTTTGGCTTCTTCCTCAAAGATTTCTCTCTGGAACGAACTAATTCCCACTTCAACTGGGACCATCGCTTCACACCCATAAGACAAAGAAAACAGAGTCTCACTCGTCGATCTCTTGGCAGTCGTTCTATAGGACCATAGTGCTTCCGATAGCTCGTCGGGCCACCTCCCTTTAAGGTCATCGAGCTTTTTCTTTATGGTGTGCTTGATTATTTTATTCACAGCTTCTACTTGTCCGTTGGCCTGAGGTCGATAGACGACTGTGAAACTCTTTTCGATGCTGAATCGTTCACAGAAAGTCCTAAAGTCTTCGCTGTCGAATTGTTTCCTATTATCAGTTATTATTGTGTGGGGGATCCCAAACCGGCAAATGATGCTCTTATAGACAAAATCTTTCAGCCTGTTTGACGTTATCGTCGCCAATGGCTCGGCTTCCACCCATTTGGTAAAGTAATCTACGGCAATGACAATGAACTTAACGCCCTCTTTTCCCTAAGGTAAAAAGTCGATAAGGTTGATGCCCCAGATCGTGAATGGTCAAGGGCTTGTCAGAGTGGTCAATTTTTACGAGGGAGCTCGTAGAATGTCTGTAAATCTCTAACATCTATCACATCTACCAACGTAGTCTGCCATATCATTATATACCGTTGGCCAATAGTATCCCTAGCGGAGCACCTTGTAAGCTAAAGATCTGCCCCCTATGTTGTTTTTGCAAATGCCCTCATGTATCTTCCTTAGGACATAATTAGCATCTTTGTGGTCAATACATCATAGCAACGGTACATTGAAGCCTCACTTGTACAATTTATTGTTGACGAGCATGTACCATGCTGCTTTTGTGCGGGCTGTTCTAGCTTTGGTTCTATCCTCTGGCAGTGTGCCATCCTTCAAGTAGGCGATGATTGCATCCATCCAACTATACCTTTAACCTATGACTAACACCGGATCTTGCAAAGCGGAGATGCTTGATTTCGGGAGGAATTTGACCAGGATTGAATCGGCCTTCTCATTGTTCATTGCAGAGGCCAGGTGAGCTAATGAATTTGTCTGCACGTTTCTCTCCATTGGGATCTGGTGGATGGTAAAGGTTTTAAACTGTCTGAGCTCGATCTCCACTTGCTGGAGGTAAGATGCCATCTTGTCTTCCTTTGCTTGGTACTCCCCGATAACCTGATGAACGACAAGCTATGAGTCACTATAGATCTTGATGGACTTTGCCTCTATTTCTCTGGCGAGACAAAGACCTGCTAGCAATGCCTCATATTTAGCTTTGTTATTGGAGGCGTCAAACCCGAACCTTATTGCGACCCTAATTCGGAATTTCAAGCAAGATGCCCACTCTTGATCCTTTCTTATTCGAGAAGCCATCTATATACAGAGTCTATAGCCATAAGTTGTTAATCTTAGGTGTCAGTTGCTCGATCTCTTCCGACGTATCTATCTTTGGCGGGCTTGGCTTGACGTTTGGCTGATAAGAGAACTCAGATATAAAATCCGCCATGGTTTGGTCTTTGGTCGATGTCCTCGGGACGTACTTAATGTCATGCTGGCTCATCTCCATTGTTCACTGGATCAATCTTCCTGACGCCCAAGGCTTCTGCATGATTTTCTTTAAAGGGAAGTTTGTCAGCACATGGATGGAGTGTGCCTGGAAATAGGGTCTCAACTTCCTAGCAGCAACAACAAAGGCGTAGGCGAGCTTTTTCATCTCTGAGTATGTTATCGCCTCTTGCTCACATAGTACACAAGCCATTGTATTCCTCCCTCTTCACGTACCAACGCCGCGCTGATGGTGGATTTGGATACCGATAGGTATAGTAGTAGTGGCTTGTCTTGGATGGGCTTTAACAATAAGGAGGGCTGCCCGAGGTGTTCTTTTAGCTCCTGGAAGGCTCTCTCGCACTCTTCAATCCATTTGAAACCTCTCTTTCCTTTCAAGGTCTCAAAAAATGATAAACACCTATTCGTGGTTCGTGAAATGAACTTGCTGAGTGTGGCCACACGTCCAGTCAAACTATGTACCTGTTTAATGCCAGTTGGGCTTTTCATATCGAACAAAGCTTCTTCGGAGACACCTTGAATTTGGATTGAGCATATCAAAAATTTCGATATGACAACCTTTGATTTGTCGAGCATATCATCGATGTATACTTCCATGGAATGATCGATTTGATTGGCGAACATCTTGTTCACCAAGCGCTGGTAGGTCGCGCCAGCATTCTTAAGGCCAAATGGCATAACCCTATAACAATAAAGTCCACGGTTAGTAATAAAAGAAGTATGCTCTTCGTTGGGTTGGTACATCGGGATTTGGTTGTATCCCGAATACATGTCCATAAAACTAAGTAGTGCGTTTCTCATCGTCGCATCTACAAGCTGATCAATGTGTGGTAGTAGGAAGCTGTCTTTTGGATAGGCTCTGTTTAGATCCATGAAGTCGACACAAGTCTGCCACTTGCCATTTAGCTTCTTCACTAGGACAGGGTTGGCGAGCCAGTCCAGGTACCTATTCCCTGATGAAGTTGATTTCTAGGAGCTTGTTGACTTCATCTTTGAGCACTTGAGAACGCTCTACATCCATGACCCTTCTTTTATGTCTTATGGGCCAAGCTTGAGTTGAGGTTTAACCTGTGGCATATCACTTCAGGGCTGATCCCAACTATATCAGTGTGCATAATTATGTACATACGTCGAGGTTCTTTTTCAGGAATTTGACCAGATTATCGACCATCACTCTACTCAAGCTGGTGCCAATCTTCAGTATGCAAGTCAGATCCTTCTTGCTAACACTTACTCTTATCAGCTCCTCGATTGGTCCTGCATCGGACTCTTCTTTGTGACTACGAGGATCAATGGAGTCTTCTAGTGGTCTAAGGTTTGGCTTGGATTCTACAATGATCATAGTCTTTGGATGCAGCCATTTCTATGCGGCATTTATGGCCTGATTATAACATTCCCATGATTCTTTACAACAGCTCCTAACTGTCGCGACTCCCCGGGGAGTCAAAAATCTCATTGCTTGGTAGTGCACGGACGTGATTGCGCTCAAATCATCCAAGATTGGCCTTCCAAGGATGACGTTATATGTGGTCGGGCAATCCACCACGAGGAATTCGGCCATCACAATTCTGACCTTTGGTTCGGCCCCCAGAGTTATGGGGAGGTTGATAGTACCTTTGGGAACCAGATTGTCCCCAGTGAACCTATAGAGCGCCAAAGGGCACGCTCGCAGATTCCTTTCTGTGAATCCCATTCCTTGGAAGGCTCCCAAGAAAATAATGTTTGTCGTGCTCCCGTTGTTGACCATGACCCTTAATACTTGCTGCGATTACAGTCGTATCGTGATTATGATAGGGGGATGTTTTGCACTCGTTGACTGTGAAAGCCACAACCTTGCTTTCTTGTTTGGGCCGCTTGGGCAGCTTCTGTTCATAACTTATTATTCAGGGGACCGAGTTTGTTCTAGCCTCCCTAGCGTATTGCTCGTGGGCTCGCCTCGAGCTTCCTGCTATATCCAGTATTATGTTTACAAAGACCTCATTAGGGTTTGGAGGAACCTACTATCCTAGGGTCTGTATTTGGCCTAGGACCGGGTTACTTTGCTTGCCAGGATTTTCTCGAGGTGGTTCTGCCTTAACAAACTCTTTCAAATGACCTCTTCTTATCAGGTCCTCGATGGCGTCCTTCAAAGCCTGGCAGTCATTCGTATTTTGCCCGACATCCCTGTGATACCGACAATATTTTTGTCGATCTCTTCTTTCTAGAGCCCCTCTCATTCTTTCCGGAGCGAGCAACCCTTTCGCCTCTCGGGAAACCTTGAAGATGTGGGAGATGTCTTGAGTAAGAGGGGTGTACTCTGCATACTACGGGAAAGGTTACCTGTCTCCGTAGTTATTAATTCTCTGTTTCTTTTGGAATCCTTTACGATCCCTGTCGCTTCAGTCTTGGCCCATACGCTTATCGAGGGGCGATCTTGTCTTTTGTCCAAGATCCCTCGTGTTGAGCTTCTAGCTAATTTCGTTAATGAGCTTTCTACTTGTTGGTATTTTGGGCCATCTGGTGGAATTTGGCCAGGCTCACATGATCTTCGCTCTAGAGCTCCTTCCACAACTCTGTGTTGGGCCTGATCCCTATGATCAAGAGAGTCCGAATGGATTCTTTGGGGGCATTAACGACCTTTGCTTGCTCGTTCTGGAACCTCATCAAATATAAGGTTAGCGATTCGTCGTGCTCTTGGCAAATGTTACTCAAGTAGCTGAGTGGCATTGCGAATTGCCTCCTCGCTTGACACTGCTACAGATGTAGCATGGAGAATTGTTGCCAGGAGTTGATGGAGTTTGCCTTAAGTCGTTTGTACCACCTCTTGGAATCCCCGACTAATGTGACTGCGAAGCACCGATATTTTGCTAAGTCACTGACTTGGTACAGTTCCATCATGTCATTAAAGTTGTCAAAGTGATCTTTGGGATCCCCTCTCCCGTCAAACTTGCTCTCTGGTGCCCTGAATCCTTGTGGGAGCAAGGCCTGGTGAACTTCCTCCGTAAAGGGGGAACTTATAATTTCCTCCGCCAAGTTATTCGGTCGAGCTTTTAGATCATCAAGCATCTTTTGCATGCGATCCAGGTCTTCATTTTGGTTCCCCTGGTTGGCTCTGTTTGTACCTTGAGTAAGTGGGTTTGCAGGTCTGTTGCTTGTGAAGCTCCTCTGATGCGTGTGTTGACATGCGAGGTCGAGTTATGATGGCTGGGTTGGTAGGTGTTATCATGCTCGTCAGTGCGTTGCTTACGACGTTAGTCATAACTGAAACGTCAATCATTGGCAGAATGAGACACATGGTTAGCTTTGCGAGCCTGCGAAGACCGATCTTGTCTTATGCATGGGTTAAAATCAGCACCTGACGCTGGGGATACTGCCGAGTTTCTCAGTGGTGTCTGTCGCCTTCACTTCCCCTCAAAGGTCGTTTCCCTAGTTGCCGCTCGACGTTTGTTTGCCCGCGAGACTCTCGCTCGTGCGTGAGGGGTTGCTTGTGGGGTTGGCGGCATTGATTGCCCCATGGCGGCGATGAAATAGATTGTTGACTTACAAAATTCATACTTGTTGGGGTAACATTTGTGAAGAATGGTTGGTTAGGGTTTTAGGCGATTGGATGTTGGTTCCTCAACTCAGCCATGTTTTGTTGCACCGTCTGTGCAACCAGTGTTCTGATCATCTCCATTAGCTAGTCATTCTCGGGATTTGACGTCCTTGCCCCCTGATTGTTAGCGGTGTGTTGAGCTGGCGGCACCGGTGGTCGACGTCCAGCGTTCTCTTGTTGCACCTCCTATGGGCAGCTTTCATGTTTTCATGATTTCTGATAGTAGTTCTTGATCTGGTGAACACCATTTTTGACCTGGGACAGGTAAATCACAGTGAACGTTTGCTGGGATCTTTGAAATAGTGGTGGAGGCCAAAATGTTGATACATAAATCTGCACCAGCCAGCGAGATCCAATTGACCTTGTGCGTGATTTCGAGTAATCAACTATTGGTGAATGAAAATGCTAGAAAATAAATGGCAAGAAGGACTTTTAAAGTGGTTCGGCGAAGTTAACAGCCTACGTCCATTATGTTTTGCTTATTTGCTAAGAGAGCTTATAATGTAATTTCTAAACTAGAATTTTCTATCCCCTTCCTCATCGTTTTAGGGGGTATATATACAAAATTTACATAAAGGAAAGAGTGAAAATAAAGGGATTACAATTGATTGGGACTGCAACTCTGATATTCTCGGGATTGGGCGCTAAGATTGCTCAAAGATTGCTGTTAATCTGATCGTTCCCGTAATATCTGGGATCTGAAGTTATCCGGGAATCGATTGAATGATCATTTGGGTTGTTCGCGACTAGCTTGTGCTGGGCCGAGCTTATGTTGGGTCGATTAATCATAGTCACTGAGGTCATTATCGGTCGAGCTATATCCTCGCATCGACCTGAGCTTGGCAAAAAAACCACACACAATAATGTTAAAAGTCTAAAACATTTTATGTTGACAGTTCTTCACTTAGCCAATCTTACTGAGAAAAACAAATGAGAAGTTAAATGAAAATAATAATAATAATAATAATAATAATAATATAAAGGGTTTTTATATGTTGATTTAGGTTGTGTAATTTTGGTGCAAAAAGATAACTCGATGATATATTGTTCAAAACCTATCGTTTCTGTTTGATAATTGCTACTTCTTTCATCGGTATTAAAGCAACTGTCTGAAGAAATAAGATAAGTTTACAATGATTTGCAAATTGGGATTCGAAGTTGCAGTAGTTTCCCTTAAGGTCTGCTGATGCTGCATATAATAAAATCAGTGGAATGCTTTCAACTCTTGGAAATCCATTTACTCGAATAATCAGTCCGAAGGTTTTGCAATATGTTTCCCTTTTTCTGATTATGTAAATATATACATTATCAAGACGTGTAAGTAATGATATAGCCTAATCATGGTTTATTGCTCTTTTTCCTAAACTTCTTAATTGTTGTGTTAGTTTTTAACTTCTTAATGTATACTAGCATCTTTTAGTTTGATAAATCTATGCATAGAAATGATTGGTGCAATCTTTCTAACAAGGGTTTTACTTTCAGGAATACCAAAATTTTAGAGTTGGAAGTGATGGAAATTTGCAAGGAGTTAGTGTCTTTATAAGCATTGAACCAAGTGCTATGATACCCAAAATAATATTTTTAATGTGTTTATCAAACAAGTGACAATATGAACTTTGATTTTTAGTAATTGCCTAGATGTTTACTTTGATAGAGAAGCATCAAGAATGTCACATGTGTAGCAGTATTTCTTACATTGATTTGCAGGTTGTTTTGTCTTGCTTAGAAGGTAGCCTAGCTGCTCGCGTTGACGTACATGAAGGAGATGAGCTAATTATTTTCAAAATTGGAATTTTTTTTTATTAAACTCAAAGCTCCGACAATCTCAATCTAGCCTTAAATTAAGTTTATCATAACGTATAAGAAATTTACTGAGAAACAACTATCTAAAACAGTAATGCTACATGTACCAACTGTTGCCCCGATTGACACATCTTGGCTGACATGGCAGATGATGTGGCATATGCCATCTCATCTGCCATGTCACAGCACCTAGAAAAAAAAAAATCAATCAAAAGTGATTTGCAGCATTGGAAGATGCCCAAATTCAAAATTGCCTCACAAATTCATTTTTCACAAATTTTGCCGCATAGCCGAACGCACTCCACGTTTCAGTCTCACTCCACAAATGCACCACCACCGCACTCTAACTTTGCTGACGGCTGACCTTACTCGCTATTGCCTCTCTGCGCCATTTCGCGGTTGAGTTCCTAAAGCACCCATTACAAAGGTTGTGCTTTGCACAAGCAAAGGAGATGGGAACGATTTGGGATTGGGAAGGATTCGGGTTGTTTTACAGGTCCAAACACATATACGGTAATGGAAAATGTTATAGAAAGTGTTAAAAGCAAATGTGAAGAATTGGAAATTTTCAAACGTTGGAATTTCAGTTTAACTTGAATGATCTACCTAGGAATGATTTTAACACACTCTTCAAATCAATTCCAATTTCAGAAATCCTCCTAGGCTCAAACTGGGGTATCCGCTACACATTTTTTAAAAAGAAATTTTGCGTCCCCTAATCCTCTTTGATTATTTCCTTGGGATTTTTGGCCTAAGTGCTACGCACTTTCGTAGAGCCCATTCGATAGCAACTTTTGTCCTCTTGTTGGCGTATTATGCATGTCCCTTCGTGGATTAAATGTAACACAAAGAGGGGATTCAAGAGCTGCTCCTTCTATTCCGAGATAGGTTTATGGGGAATCAGTTCCTTGTCCAGTAACCATGTCACTTTCTTTTCATGAAGTTGAATGTGGGATAATTGTTGCAAGCCCTTCTCTTTCCTTTGACTATTGATCGAATTAAGTGTAAAAAGAACGTAAGGAAAATGACTATTGTCATACTCCATACACACTCTTCAAATCAATTCCAAGTTTTTGGATCAGACATCTGTCACCCATCTCTTCCCCATTAACAAGTACCTTGGATTAGTAGCCATGGCCTTACAAGTTTGATCTTTCATCCAAAAAAATTAAGAAATTTTGCTATAGAATTGTGTTTAAGTTATTGTTCTGAAGCAATGGATTCTATTTGGTTATTTTATATGTATGTTTCTTGAATGGTATGCAATTAAAATCAATGATTGAAATTGCTATATATGATATTTGGATTTTTAGTGTTATTTTTTATATTAAGGAGGGCACAAGTTGGATTGCATGTGATGTCACTTGGTTTTTATATAACTTGGGCTCTATTATTTATTACTTCTGAAAAAATAGCTTTTGACAGTGGAGTAGGATTGCCAATTGCACCATTGATATATGACTGTTTTGTGATTTTGCTCATGACTTGTTATTTCGTATGTGTTGTCCAATTTGTTCGGTTGTAGAAGGAGGATTTAGGGTAAGCCTCAAGACTTGATGTGAGACTCTATTATGGAGCTAGAAAACTCAAGACCTGATGTGAGACTCTATTATGGAGCTAGAAACCTCAAGACCTGATGTGAGACTCTATTATGGAGCTAGAAACCTCAAGTGAATGGTTGATCAAGTTTTAATTTTATGATGGTGCGCACACAATGAATGATGGTGTGCTACTTCTTGCAGGAAAATTGGAGAAAGGTTGTGTTATGAGGGCCATTTGTGTTGGTTTTGAGGAACCAACTGAGCTAGCTGTTTGTTTGAGTGGTGGTAAGTTTTAATTTTAGTCTAATACTCATTAGGGAAAATGCGTTACACTTGTTGGGTCATATATAGTTTTAATTTTAGTCTGATACCAACTGAGCTAGCTATTGTTGAGTTCTTGTTGTATCTTGCACAGGGATCAAAAGAACATAGAGATCATGAGGTTGGATGTTCTTTTTCATCAGTTGAAGGGCATCAGCTCCATTGATTTGGATACTGTTTAGATACTATTTGACTTATGTGCTCAAATTAAAACTGGAGTAATTATATTGCTTAATAGTCTTTTTTATGTTGCCATTTTTTTTATGCATAGTTCATTGATTTGGAGACATTCTGCAGGACCGGTGGACAGAGTCAAATTGTACATGTACCTTGTGCAGAAGCAATCAGCAACAGGAAGCTGACATTTGGAGCTCTCTCAGACTGATTTTGACTTAGCAGATTGTACAAATTACCACTTAGTGATGCTTATACTGGAGACAAGTGTATAGCTTTTGGTTGGTCCTTTTTGTAATTTTGTTTGCTTTTATTGTAAAAGGGTGTATATACTTTTGTTTGCTCTTATTTTGTTTTTTGCTTAGTCCTTTGGGCCTGTCCAAAGGATTTAGTTTAAAGGGGAGTCCCCTTGTTAGGTTGTCATAATTTTTTGTTCTTTTATAAAATTTCCAGATTACCAAAAAAAAAAAAAAAAAAATTCTTGCTGGAACCATCAACCTTGCAGTCTTTCTCTAGCTTGTTGGATGGGAAGCTTGGACAAGTTTCTGCTGCAGCTGCCGAATTTGAGAAGTCTTTCTCCAGTTTGTGCAGAATTTGAGAAGCTGTAGAATTTAAAAATATCAGCTGTGGAGATATCTTGAGGATGTTAGGATGGAACTCGAAGATGTTTAGGATGGAACTTGCTGTTTGGATGAAACTGGAGAAAAAATCAGCTATGATGATATCTTTCATGAACTTTTATTTTCTTTTATGTGAATCAATATGGTTTCTATGTATTTGCACATGATCAGTAATACAATTCTATGGAAAATTTTCTTTTTTTTTTTTTTTTTTGCCAGAGAGAAGCCAACTTTTCCGCTTGAAACTGTGAAGGTAGAAATCATGTGCAATCTGCTTTTACTTAATTGCAAAAATTAAAGATGCAATTTTTTTGTTGGGTAAACTCGATAATTTTATTAGAAAATAAATGAATTACAACCTAAAAAGGGGACTCCCTTTTAGAACTGAGAACCTTGGACATGCCCAGGGGACTGAACTATACAAAAAGAAACATGAGCAACAGAAAAGTAACACAAACACAAGACAACCAAACTGAAGACTTCACCCAGAAACTACAGAAAATGCAACAATCATGCTGTAGCTCCATACACACCACCAAGCAGATCACTACTTCAATTCTAGCACATACCACCTTGCACATACTGTCCAAGACTCCTGAAAACTACATAAACAAACTGCAATCTGCACACTTGCTCAATCTATGCAGTGCCAAAACAAGTTTTCTCAATTTCCACTAGGTCTTTCAAGTTTTCTCAATCTGCAACCTGTTCAATCTACTCAATATGAAGGTCGAGAGTAAGTTGCATTCAACCTCATCTTAGCATGACTAAATAATTTCAAAGTTCAATATTGTGTGGTGTGCATTCAACTTCAAACTAAAAATAATATAACCAACCATTTATATTTGGAACATCACTGACGTATTTACAATCACTTACAGTACCCCTGCCAAACCACCCAGGAATGAGATCCCTTTGTTATGCCAAGAGCTAGAGCAATCATGGTAAGAATTGACTGCACACCATGAGAAAAATAATGAGGATAAAAAAAAAAAAAATCTCTATCTAAGCACAAGCAAAGACAATATAATCTAGTTCTCAGCAACTAAATGAGTAGCAACAGTTTGCTTAAAAAAAAAAAAAAAAAAGAACCAGAAAGGAAAGCACTATTGTGTGGTGAAAGAAAGAGCACGAACTACATATTAGGATAAAAATTCACAAACAGTTCCAAAGGGGGTGGATCAGTCAACTATAAATGTCATATGTTGTCTCAAACACTTAAACAATCAAATGCTGGAAACTAACCACCGAGTGATCTAAGAAGTATGATTGAATTATCCAAGCTCTACACTACCCAAGGTTCATCAATGCACATGTGCTACTAACACACATTAAGAGACTAAAACACAAACAATGCACATGTTAAGACCACCTTGTAAAAAGAGTAATCCAACTACCAAAACATATATTCATGCTGGAGAGAAGATGGTTACATAGCTACTCCACTTCCTCTGCTCATATTGTAGTTTGTTTTCTTAGTGTTCTGTTTAGTTTTGGGCTTGCAGATTTGTGTTTATAGTGTAGCAGAAGAAACCTTTTTCTTCAAGACAGCTTCCTATGTTTATACACTACACGACTGATTTCTATGGGTGCGTTTGGTTTATTATTTTGGATAAGATTTTAGGAATAATATTGGGTAGTTGAATAGGAGAGTATTACGATGTAAAATTTAAAAATTTATAAAAAAAAACCCCTAGGTTTGCTAATTTAATTAAACACCCCAACATATAAAATGATAAAAACACCCCCACCACCTGCAGTGCTAGATTTCGGCCACCACCGTCGGAATTTGGCTGGAAAATTGCGTTATGACACAGACCGGTCGGATCTGTGCTGTGCGCATGCCTCTCCTTTTCGGCCAGATTCCACCATGGATCTGGCCGAAAAAGGCCAGATCTATAGCCAGTTGTGGCCATCGACAACCGAAAAGGGCCAAAGAAGTCCATCTTTGGCATCAGCGACGGCCAGATCTGGCCAGGAAAGGTCAGATCGGTGAACTACCAGCCAGTTTTGGTCGTGGTGTGGGTCGTCGTACAGATTCCAGCTACCACCGATGGTGGTTGCCGGAATCTGGCAAGTCTGTGTTGATGGGGGTGTTTTTGTTAATTTTTAAACTTTTTTTCTAAGGGTATTGAATGAAATTAATAAACTTAAGGGGTCTAAAAGTAATTAAAAAAATATAGTAATATTTCTGGAATAATGTGTCAAACAATATTTGGAGAATAGGATTGGGAATATGGGTAGAAATAAGGAGTCAAACGCAATGATTTTTCTATTCTTTGGGGAGGGGGACGACCTGTGATGGAGGCTACAATTGGAGATTGTCGTATCCAGGGTTCTAAAAATTGAAAGGAAATTGGGGAATTTTTTTCAGTGCTGTGACGTGGCAATAGCTGACATGGCAAATGAGATGGCATATGCCACATCATCTGCCACGTCAGTCGGGATGTGTCAGTCGGGGCAGTAAATGTAATATTACTGTTATCTAAAATCAATAATGCTACACTTACATCAATCTTTTACACAATTTTTATTACATCATGATGTGCCATCTATCACAACCACACAAATTTTTAATTATTTTGAATTTTTAATATTGTAATAGAATTTGTGTGGTTATGACATATGTCACATCATGATGTAATAAAAATGGTATAAAAAAGTGGTGTAAGTGTATTACTTATCTAAAATATCATTAAATCAATTTATTTTATTTTTAATTATCCTTTAAAACATAGGCTCACCATTAAATATATGAGCAATACTAGTCTTACAAAGACAAATACAAAGAGGGCATACAAAGACAATTGCTACCCTTGATCTTCATGATTTGTTTTTCTCTCTCTCTCTTTTTTCGTTCTTTCTTTGTTTTTTCGTTCTTGCTGATATCACTTTGTAGCCCTCTTTATATTGTCTTTGTAAGGATAATATTTTTCTAAATATATATGCTCATTCTCTTATATATATATATTCCAAAATTTTCTTAAAATCTCATATCAATAAGTTGTCAAAAGGAAAATTTTATAATTTTCATAATAAAAAATTTGGCTAAATTTTTATTTTTAATCATGTCATTAATGGTCAAGATTTAAAAAAAAAAAAAAAAAATCATACATTAAATCAACTTAAAATATAATAGAGATGTTATTTGCCCTTCACATTTTATCTTAATTAAAACCCACTTTTATAAAAACCCATTGAATTTTTTAAAATAATCTAAATATATAAATAAACCCCATACATTTCTAAAGTACCCTTCTTATTGATATTTTAATTTTAATTATTTATGTTATATTTTATTAAACCTTTATTTAATATAGATTTGGATAACAATCACTTTTTTTTTTTGGTTTCATGAGAACTTGTTTTGATATTAAATTTAAAATATTGTAACTAATTTAATTATAAAATGGAATATTGTTGAATTTGTCTTTTTTTTTTTTTTTAATAATCAAAATTCTTTTTCAATCAATATTTTATGTGATTTGGGAAAATTTTAACATAATTGTTGAAATTGCGAAACAATTTAAGAAATATTTACATCATTCAAAAAGATAATAACACATTTTTTGTTTTGTTTTATCAATAAAAAAAAAAAGGAAAAAAAAAGAAAAACAAGTTGAAGTAAAAATAAGAAAAGAGACATTGAAAAATATTGATTTAAAATAAGGTTTTATAATTTATAATGGAAATTAGGGATCTTACCTTGATTATAATTATTATTTTAATTTGTCTAAGTTAGTCATCTTAAAAAGGACAAAATGTGTAATAAAATAAATGGTGAGGGGCCGCTGGGATAACATCACTTAATGTTTTTCCAATAATAGTTAATTTTTAAGTAAACAACTTTTTCCCACCCAAGGTTTTCCTTAATTATTTCCCAACCAAAAGTTTTAAAATACCACTTTCTCACCCAAAGTTAATATTCCATTACTATCCAAAGCCTATTCCAGTGGCAAAGATTCTCTCTGTCACTACCATTTGAACCATCTGATATCCTTTTTATAAAACCCCTCTCATTTCGACGCCTGATTTTTTATTGATCGCCGGTCACCGCAAAACTATATTATCTTTTTGTAGCAGTAAATAATCAAAAATATTGCATGGAGAGTTAAATCATACACGCAATCGCGCAATTTACATTGAAAAATCTCACTTGTGTGCATAAGTACTAAATTTATTTATTAAGCAGTAAGTGATCTCATATGATACTTGATCCATAATTTAGTTATTTTTCATTGTAAATATTATTATTGACAAACTGCTGTCCTTGTAAAGTTTAACCCCAGATTATTAATATATTATAATTATTATATTTAATTATTTAACCTTGTTCTTATTGTTTCTACCGAATTCCCGTTACAATATAGTAATAATTTAAAAAAAAAAAGAATTAAGTACATCAATCAATTGGTACAACTATGTAATAATAAATCACAGCACCAACTACATATCTTAAGGATTAATTAGTGGGTCCTTCTTTCTTAATTAACTAATTAAAACTTTGATTATTTAAATTATTGAAAATTAATTAAATGACTTGAGGTATTAGTTTTCTTAACAATGCAATCATTAGATTACACTTTGAAGAATGAATTGATTAAAGATTTTGAAGTTAACAACAAACTTAATTAAAAGAAAAGAAAATAATTCAAATTGTGGGTTTAGGTGAAAGATAACGAACTTCCCAACTACCTTTTTAAATTAGCTGGAAATTGTTTTTGATTATTGCCTCCTCGTTGTGTTGATTCCGAGATCTTATTATATTCAATTAAGGGAGAACGACTTATACATATCCAAGATTTATCGTAACGACAAGTTGGTACCCAAAAGGTTTTGAAATGACAAATAGGTACTTTCCGTCATGTTCTGTTAGTGATTTCTGTTTATTACTGTTTATTAATAGTGAAAAGACTAAAATGCCCTTAAAAGTTTGAATTTTAGTTTTTTGTAAATTTAAAATTTTCAAAAAACCCCCTAAGTTTACAAATTTCACTAAATACCCCAATATATAAAAGTTTTATAAAATAACAGAAACACCCCCACAAGAAGTGCCGATACCGCCACCACCGCCGAACCGGAATCCGTAAAAGTTCACGCCATCACGCACTCCGCGGATCTGTGTCGTAATGCATCGATTTAACCTTTTCCGCCAGATCCGGCCGCGCTGACGGCCGATCTTGCCTTTTCCGGCAAGATCCGTGGCAGATCTGACCGGAAAAGTCAAGATCGGCACGTTAGGACACAGATCCGACGGATCTGTGTCGTAATACAGTTTTCCGGCCAGATTCCGGCGATGGTGGCCGGAATCTGGCACTGGGGGTGGTGGGGGTGTTTTTGTTATTTAACAAACATTTTATATATGGGGGTGTTTAATTAAATTAGCAAACCTAGGGGGTTTTTTAGAAATTTTTAAATTTATAAAAAACAAAAATTGAAACTTTGAAGGGCATTTTAGTCTTTTTACTATTAATAAACAAAAATCACTAACAGAATATGACTGAAGGTACCTATTTATCGTTTCAAAACTTTTTAGGTACCAACTTGTCATTACAGTAAACTTTGGGTATGTACAAGTCGTTCGCGCTTCAATTAAAACAAAAAAACTCGAGATCTGAGGACAGGGAATACATATTTTAATTAAAACTCGTCCATTTGTGAAGTTTTATAAGTTAAATATATGGAGCAGATTATTAGTATTCTTAATTAAAACGTGAGAACTAGTAATAATGATGATACTCTGAGTGAAAAGGATGGAGTATTTTCTTAGACAGAGTAATGTAAAAATATCTATATAATGGTGTTTTACAAGAGTTAAACAAGTTAAAAATTAATAACGCTTTCGACAATTTCAAAATGGAATTGCGGGAAAACAAAGTTGGCTTATTAAGTCAGAAGCCCTTTTTTGTGTGTATTAGGATTAGATAGAGTTATTATAATATTTTTCACACTTTTTTTCACAACTATAATTCAAAATTTTCATGTAGCACCTAAATACCCCATTACCCAATGTTTTAATAACCAACCCGGGGGCTCAAACCTAGAGCTGGCAAGGGACCGGTCCCTTGCGGGCCCAGGCCTGGGCCCGTTTGGGACCAGTCACTCATAGGCCTGGGACCATGAGAAAAACCAAGGCCTGGTCGAGATTGGTCCCATGGGCCTTGGACAATTTCATTTTCTCCTCTCAATTTTTTTATATTTTGGGGGCAAAACAAAATTTTATAGGTGGTTTTTAGTATTTTTTAGGGGTAAAATTTATAAATTTTATAAAATTTCATTTTAGCCCTCGTAATTTATATCTATTTAAAATTAACAGGGGGTTTTATGTAATTTGGCAGGGGACTACATTGAAAAAATACAAAATTTTTTGGACCACGGGACCAGGCCTCCTAGGTCCGGTCCTCTCAAGGACCGGTCCTAGGACCGGGAGGGTTTTAGAGCTGAGCTTTTGGGCCCGGTCCCAAATGCCCAGCTCTACTCAAACCGGGTGTCCAAACGTTTAAAATTCAGCAAATACACTCTTGAAATTTTTTTAAGTTCTTACATGTTTGAAATTTAGCAAACATATCCCAAATACAAATCGATGGTAGATTAGTTGGCAGCGGTGACACACCAAATGTAATCCCAATCATCATTTAAACCATTCCCCAAAAAATCTACTTAAGATCTAACCAAAATCAGTTCGATTTCGGCCAGATCTCACCACCGTCAACGTCGACAACTCAGGCCATATCTCACCACTGGCAGCATCAACAACCCTCCACATCACCACGAAAATACTTCCCTTAATCTCTTGACCAAAACCCATCTCACCCCACCCTCATTCGCCTCGTCAATCACCAGCAACGACTATTGCCATCACATGTTTTTTTCGATTTCTGATTAATTCACTCACTAGAAATCACCTTCGTCGTCACCATTGTACTTGCAAACATTTCCTCTTCAAACTCTCAACATCTCAACCTTCAATTGTTCGCTGATCATAATCCCAATTTTTAGGGTTTTCAATAAATAAAGAAATTGATAACCCAACCCGATGAAGGCCCCAGGTCTTGATTGAACTGATTGGGTTTTAAAACATTGCCATTACCCACTAGATTTTACTATTACTCTAATTTTACTTGATCTTTAAAAGATTTAAAGATACATGACAATTCCATCATCTAACAGTTATAAATTATTCATATATATATATCAGAGTTTTGGACTTACATCCAAACATAAAAACCTAATCACTTAGATTATTGTACCAGTAATTCTTACTGACATTGTTTTTCAATGAGATGATAGATGATAAAAGCATAAGTTGATTAAATAATGTGAACATAACTCTTTTTTCCAAGTAATAAATTCAACTTAATAATTATAGTCTTCGAATACGTAATGCTTTACAAAACCTCATCTTCACGACATATTTATAATATTAAAATTTAATAATTATTCTCAGATAGATACGTGCACTAGTTTGAGTGAGATTTATTTTTTCTTACAACACATACCACACGAAGAACTGTTGTTATTCTTAACCCATGGCCATTTTCAAGAGCTTAGATCCTAGAGCTTGCTAGTAATGTTTATATTCCTAACTTTATTGGGCTTTGGCCTTGCATCTTTTGGAACGACAACAGTGAGAACACCATTTTCCACATGGGCCTTGATCTGATCCAACTTCACATTTTCCGGCAATTCAATTTCTCGGGAAAATTCTCCTTTTCCTGTTCCTCTTTCAGCTAGATGCCAAACCGTGTCTTTCCCATTTTGCTCCTCTTTACTTCCATCTCCTGTTATCCGCATTACGTTCCCATCTTCTATTTGCACCTTTATGTTCTCTCTGCTCAATCCTATTGATCAATCAAACAAAAATGTTCAATCAAATAAATTCCACCTAAATTCAACACAAAACCCATTTCTAAAATCATGCGTATGGAAAATAGGAGAGATTACCTGGGACGTTGATTTTGAAGATGTGGGCATTTGGAGATTCAAGCCAATCCATGAGGGCGGATGATCCTGACCATTCACGGAAGACAGGAGGGCTCAAGAAGAAACGACGAAATGGAAAAAAGTCAGCCATTGGAGCTGTGAATTGATTCAGAATTATAAGTGTTTTTGATCTTGGTGTTGAAGAGGATTGGGTTCTAGTTTTATTTATAAGTTGGTTGCAAGAGTCGTCTTTGAGCATCCAGAATCTTCGTTGCGTCTTATCCTCTGTTTCTAGTTGTTTTCCAGGACTTTGGAGAAGATATTCATAATTTTATACTGTTTTTTTTAATATTTGCCCAAAATGAGGGGCAAAAAAAAAAAAAAAAAAAAAAAAAAGCCTAAAGGCAAAGCCCAAGAACAAAAGAACTCAGCCCATAAAAGTAAGATGTTCTGGGGGCCTAATCAAAATGCTTTTTAAGATTGTCTCATGGCTCCTAAACTTGAGGCACAAGCTAGGCACCCATGCCTAAGAACTCCTATAAAAGCACATGCAATTGATTATGAGTTTTTAGTTTTTGGCTTATGCATTAAGTTTAGGAGTCATGAGGCATTAAGCCGATGCCAACAATCGTTTTTTTACCCAGATCAAAGGTGGTTTTGTTAGATTTTAAAACTATAAGGATTGATAAATATTTATTAGGGGTGTTTTTGTTAGATATGACCCGATTGCCTGATCGGATCATGGATCGGTTTGAGTTTGAAAACATTGCTCCAAATTATTGAGCTAATTGTTAACTTGCAGCAACTTTTCCTCTTGGATTTGCCTCCATTTTTATTTTATTTTATTTTTTTATTATTTTTTTTTTTGTAAATGAAGGCAAGAATACCTTTCGGAACCCTTAGATTCAACTTCATGATAAATTATTTATATATAATAATAATAATTTATCATTTTTATAAGGGTTCTTGGATAATGGGTTTGGGGGTAATAATAGGCTAAATCTTTGACATCTTGTATATATCATAAAATGGATCCAATTTTGAATTATATATTTATAATAATTTATCATTTTTAAATGCATACTAGAGATTAATTTAAGATAGAAATTTTTATTCTTATTGAAAGTTATCCAAATAAATATTGGAATGTATTGTAAAAATTTTCTTGACAACTTTTAAAGATTTTCTTTTTTATATTTTTCTTAATAGATATAGTTTATTGTTTTGTTTACTCTTTATTTAATTTTATCAAATGAAAGGTACAGGGGTTGATGCATAAGTGCATCTCCAAAAGACTCTTTATATGATCCGAATTTTTTATTATAAAGAGTCTATTCATAAAAGTAAGAGTCCAATAGACTCTTTATTATTTAAATATAAATTAAAGAGCGAGTTTGACTCTCTTAGAGAGTTAAATTTCACTTTCTATCCTAATTTTAATTAATGTTTTTATGCATTTTATTTATTAATTCTCTCTCCTATTAAGTCTTTTTCTTGAAAATAAATAATGTTTTCATTAAATTTAAAGAGCTCATTGAATTATATTTAAAATAAAGAGCACTATTAGAAATGCTCTAAATAGGATTAAGCTAGACTATAAAAGCGTATTCATATATGGGTTGAATAGCTCCGCCCAGTCTTACTTAAAATCTATCATAGTTAAATATTAAAGAAATATAATATATAAATAACAATATCAGTTATTAACATTAAAATAATTATTTTTAACTTAACAGTACATAATTACTAAATTTTGTAGTAAAAGTTTTAAAAACCCTTTCTTTATCAAATCAAGGGATCTATTCGAGTTGGACTGTTGGTTCCGGTAAATATATTGCAATTTTCATGAGTTTTATATTTGATATTATTATATATAACGTTATTAGTATATGTTGAAAGTCTAAAACATTTTATGTCGACAGTTCTTCACTTACCCAATCTTACTGAGAAAAACAAATGAGAAGTTAAATGAAAATAATAATAATAATAATAATATAAAGGGTGGTTTTTATATGTTGATTTAGGTTGTGTAATTTTTGTGCAAAAAGATAACTCGATGATATATTGTTCAAAACCTATCGTTTGTGTTTGATAATTGCTACTTCTTTTATCGGTATTGAAGCAACTGTATGAAGAAATACGATAAGTTTACGATGATTTGCAGATTAGGATTCGAAGTTACAGCAGTTTCCCTTAAGGTCTGCTGATGCTGCATATAATAAAATCAGTGGAATGCTTTCAACTCTTGGAAATCCATTTACTCGAATAATCAGTCCGAAGGTTTTGCAATATGTTTCCCTTTTTCTGATTATGTAAATATATACATTATCAAGACGTTGAAGTAATGATATAGCCTGATCATGGCTTATTGCTCTTTTTCCTAAACTTCTTTATTGTTTGTGTTAGTTTTTAACTTCTTAATGTATGGTAGCATCTTTTAGTTTGATAAATCTGTGCATAGAAATGATTGGTGCAATCTTTCTAACAAGGGTTTTACTTTCAGGAATACCAAAGTTTTAGAATTGGAAGTGATGGAAATCTGCAAGGAGTTGGTGTCTTCATAAGCATTGAACCACGAACAGAGCACTTGGTTAGTGACACCCAAAATAATATTTTTAATGTGTTTATCAAACAAGTGACAATGTGAACTTTGATTTTTAGTAATTGCCACATCGGTGCCTAGATGTTTACTTTGATAGAGAACCATCAAGAATGTCACATTTGTAGCAGTATTTCTTACACTGCGCTGGCATACATGAAGGAGATGAGCTGATTATTTTCAAAATTGGAAAAAAAAAAATTTGATTAAACTCAAAGCTCCGAGCCTCCGACAATCTCAATCTAGCCCTAAATTAAGTTTATCATAACGTATAAGAAATTTACGGAGAAACAACTATCTAAATCAATTTATTTTATTTTTAAAATTTTTAATAATAATAAATTGACAACAGTGAACTCTGTTATCCGGTGAGTCAAAAAGTCTTCGACATCGTCTTCTACTTGAAACAATTCAGACAAACCCATCACCAAAATCGCTTCACTTTCTCAGTCTCTTCAATCCTCTCTCTTCTGCAACTAAAACCCATCTCATAACCTCAAAAATGAAGCGAAAGAAATGGTCGGAGCTAGAAGAGACCCTTTTGTCAAACTACTCCGATCTCCTCAACACCGGTACACTTTCCAAACACAAGACCCGAGAGAAGAAATTTCGCCCCATTGCAGACCACGTTAATTCTACTCACTATCTTCAAGACCCCATCACCTTCCCCTTCAAGTGGTCCTGGCGTGACGTCTCCATCAAAGTCCAGAATATGCGGCATCAGTACCTGAGTGTCAAACAAAAGATCAGAATTTCTGATGATGAGTTTAATTGGAAAATGGTGAGAATCACTGGGAGAGTTTCATGAAGTATAAGGAGGTTTTTGGTGATGTGGAGGTTGAAGTTAAGGGGAAGAGGGTGAGTGAATCTGATGGTGGTGATTTATTTGAGGATTGTTGTTATTTGGGGTTTGTTGGGATTGATAGTGAGGATTTGGAGGAGGAGGATGAAGATGAAGAAAGTGGTGGGGTTAAGGAGAGAATTGAGAGTGAGAGTGAATATGGGAGGGAAAGAGAAGTTTGTAAATTGGGTATGGTTAAGAACAGGAAAAGGAAGAAAGTGGTGCGGTTTTGGAGGAAGTAAGGGTTTCGGTTTGCTTGGGGCACAAGGTTTGGACTTGAGGAATGTTGTGGTGAGAAGGGAAGAGAAAAGAAGTGAAAGAGAGTTTGTGAGAGACCAGGGTGTGATAGAGAGGGAGGAAAAGAGAAGAGAAATGGAGTGGAAGAAGGACACGTGGCAGAATGAGAGAGAAGAAGAAGTGGAAAGTAGAGAAACAGATTTGGAGGAGAGGGAGTTGAAGTGGGGAAGCAGGGAATATGAGAGAAGAGTGAGGATAAAGATGGAATTGGATGAAGAGAGGAGGAGGAGAACGAGAATGGAAGACAAGATGGAGGAGTAGGAGATGGAATGGTGTGGGTTGAAAATACAGTTTTGCCATCTGAAGTTCTATGGCAAAATGCAGCAAGACCTTTAATATGTATTGGAAAACAGAAATTGCATATTATATATAAAATCGATGGCCATGTCAAATCCTTTTGAAAAAGGGTAAAGATTGAAATTGTTCGTTTGAACCTAATCACAATTTGTTTCACTAAAGAAAACGATTTAAAGTGGCTGCTATGAGAAGACCAGATTGAAAATTCTTTTAACTAGGTCAATTACCCTGGACACGTGTCAACGCTACAGTTCACCACTTTAATTTTAAATTCTAATTTTTTATTTAAAATGAAAAATGTCCATTGGCCATCCTACCTATCTTTCTTCAAAAGAAAATTTATTTGCAGAAATACGCTATAAGTAGTAATTTGGTATTTTAAACTTTTTTGGATGGAAAAATCTAAAATGTAATTAAGGCAAAATTACTGTAATATAATGATTTAGGAATAAATGTCACGTTTTTTTCTATATGAGAAAGTCGTTAAACAAAATTTGAAATTCAAAACATTCTCCCTCGCACGTGCTAAAGTTTTAAAATTTATATAAAACGGTCAGTTCTCTTCAATCTTCATCACACGCGAAAATTACTGTTATGAATAAATGTCACGTTTTTTTTTATACAAGAAAGTTGTTGCCCAGCACAAAATTTGCACGTGCTAAAGTTTTAAAATTTATAAAAAAGGGTCAGTTCTCTTCAATCTTCATCACACGCGAAAATTACTGTTAAGAATAAATGTCACGTTTTTTTTTTTACGAGAAAGTTGTTACCCAGCACAAAATTTGCACGTGCTAAAGTTTTAAAATTTATAAAAAAGGGTCAGTTCTCTTCAATCTTCGTAGCACGCGAAAATTACTGTTAGGAATAAATGTCACGTTTTTTTTATACGAGAAAGTTGTTACCCGGCACAAAATTTGCACGTGCTAAAGTTTTAAAATTTATAAAAAAGGGTCAGTTCTCTTCAATCTTCATCACACGCGAATCTCTTCTTTATTTTTATTTTTTTGATGCGCAGCACCCAAACCTTGTCTCCTCTTGTTCCTCCTTGTATCTCTCTCATTTGTCTCCTTCAAGGTAAAATGGCACTGTTTTCTGTTGCAAGAATAATGTTTGGAATCCTAATTTGAATTTTTTTTTTAATAAATCTTTTCAGAAGAAATCAAGAAGCAGAAAAATGGCGGAGTCACGTGGAAGACTAGTGACTGTAGTTGATTTTGCGACCCGCTTCGCTCAGAGAAGGTCTGGAACTCTTGGAATCCTCAGAGACGAACCAGAACAGAGTTCAAATCTTTTGGAGTCTCAAGTCACTCGAGAGGCTAATACGACGCCGGCGCGTGGACAATCTGTAGGTGGAGGAAGAGGTGGTGGGTTGGGGACCCCAAGAAGCGCGTTCGGCCGTGGAACAAGAAATGTGTACGGATGTACATCGGCGACACGTGGACCAATGGGAAAAGAGAATATGCCGATAGGAAGTGCTGGGAGAGGATCTTCTGTGTTGCCTGCTTGGTACCCGAGGAGACCTCTAAGGGATATTACTGCTGTTGTGAGGGTAACTTTCTTGTTATCTTTATACTCGTTTAATTCCATTTCCTATAGTCTTAGTTGGTATGTTTGTCAATCTTGGTAATGTTGCTATGATTTGAACTGAATCTTGACTTTTAGTGTTTAAGTTTTTTGACATTTGATAATATTTCTTATTACGTATTTTGGGTAATATTCCTTAAAGCTTCGTGAATTAGGGTTTTTCTTTTTCCATTTGCTCTTGTTTGCATCTGATTCGATTTGTGTGTTTTGGATATTAACGGGATATGTTAATCTTTTCTTTTTCATTTAACAATTATTTGGGTTTATGATTCTTGCAAATCTAGGGGAAGATTTTTATCGTGTATCTACCCTTGATTTGTCGCAGAGTTGTTGATTAAATAATTGCTATTTAGACAGTTTTGTATTATTTTGAGCATGTGTTTTCTTTGTGTTAAAGATATTTATCCTTTTAATCACGTGTTATCCTTGTTTCTAAGAGATTCATTCTCTAAATCATGTGTTTTTGGTAGTGAATTAAATGACATACTGAGTTCTTGCGTCATAAACTCCGTAGATATTAAAATTCTCTAAATCATGTGATTTTCGGTTCATTTCTTTCCACGTTGTAGTTGACTGCTTTTGCATATTCATTATTATCACTAACAGGACAAGAATGCCAACTTTGCTCTTATATTTTCATTTCTAAATTTGAGTTGCATTGATGTTGCTCGGTTAATTCATTGGATGGTGTCAGAGCGTTCCCTTCTGGTAAACGTTTTTATGTTGTTCTGTATTGTTTTTTGGCCATGAGAACCTTCAGTGTCCTGTCCATTAAGGCTTTTTTTGTTTAAAAAAAAAATTTAAGCATTCAACAAATGACACCCTGCTGACAATCTGTTTGAGTGCGATAGAGCCATTGTGTTTATTCATAAGTGCTCGAGTCAAAGATATCATTGGCCTTAACTTGAGTCAAAGTAAAATTCTTTTTGCGGTTCATTGTTATAATTCCCCTTTCCTTCTGGGGCTTTCTAAGTCCATATATAGAGATTTCTAACTCTGGCTTTCATCAGGCGATTGAAAGGAGAGGAGCTCGCTTGGGAGCAGCTGAAGGTCTACAGATGGAAAGTCCAATGTCTCAGGATCAAAGAGTAGTTGACACCCCTGAGCCACTGGCAGGTGCTCAGCTAGAGCACAATAATTCAGTGCTGTCCCCAAATCCAACTTTCCATAAGAAGCATATTCCCCCTAAGATTTTGCTTCATATCATCACAAATCAGGCTGGTGGAGAGTTAGAATCTCTCACACCTCAGAGGAAACTTTTGAACTCAATTGACAAAGTTGAGAAAGTCATAATGGAGGAATTGGGAAAACTGAAGAGGACCCCAAGTGCTAGGAAAGCTGAGAGGGAGAAAAGAGTTGGCACATTAATGTCAATGCGGTGAAAACTGAGAGCAGAATAGTAAAGATGCTCACAGAATCCTCCAGATTAAGAGCAAGTTCATTGGAGGAGTTGCCTGACCCCACCCCAGCATCAACAGTATATTGCTTCTCACCATTTTCAGATGTCCCTAAAGGACTAGCGAAGCGATATGTTTGCTGTTTCTAACAACTAGTACTACTTCCTCTTCTCCCTCTTCCCAATGAAGCTCTTTTATCCTTCTGCATTTGCATATGCATATGCATCACCTTGTAAATGGTTTCTTTCTATGAAAGATGAAATGGGACACTTGAGATTTAATTCCCATTTTTATCCTTGTAAAATGTAGTCAGTTAAGCATATCCTTTCATTAGGATAATATAGTCTGTAAATAAAAATGAAGAAATGGGCAATCCCAAAATTGAATAAAATCTTTTTGGGCAAATCTGAGTTTAAGAGTAAATTAGTTTCTTGTACAGTTTACAATCATGCAATTCTGTTTGTTTTAATTGAGAATGATACGTCTTTATTTTTCCATTTTGCCTTCCTGGATCATTTTGCTATAATATGAATGTTGCATAATAAATGAAAATGATTCACAAGAAGGGAAAGACTGTTGTGATTTTCGTTTCAAAATAAGGTGTTACATCTTCGGGGGGGTTTAAATTTTTTGTGTAGCTGCCTTTGAGACATTCTGTCTTACTGATGAAGTTGTCTGATTTGCTCTTAGTGTTTCATTGTCTACTGCTGTATCATTTACAAGCAAAATTCTTCATGGCACTTGGAGTTGCACAACTTGGAGTTTTCTAACAGCAATGGAAATTATTTGGTAATAAAAGATAAGTAATAAGGTGAGAGTAAAAACATAAATAGTAGCAAAAGAAAGATGAAACTCCATACTAACGTTCTCTGAATGTATAAAAGTTTTCCCAAATCGCTGAAACCTCTTGAATTAAGGAGTGGGTTGAAAATACAGTTTTGCCTTCTAAAGTTCTTATGGCAATGCAGCAAAACCTTTGATATCTTCAGATTGAAAATTTGTCTTTTGAATGTTTGAAAAATTTTGCGACGCGCCTAAAGTTCTTGAATTATCTTGTTAACCAGGTTTGCTTCCTGAAATTAAAAGAGTTTGAATTCTTTTTATTACAAGCAAACATGAAACAGTGGGAGGTATTGAGGAAATATTTTTTAGGGTAATATTTTTTAAATTGAGCAGATGACGATGTTTGATTGAGCAAATGACAATGTTTGGTTGGTTTGTAAAAAACTATTCCCAAAATCTTTTATGAAACACAGTAGCATTTGGGGGGTAAGTTGCCGGGAATGTAATCTAATTTTGTTTCCCATGTTGCTCCTAAACAGTTGAGCATTTGGTCCAAATTAGCCTTAAATTCGTTAAGATTTACAAAACACCAAATTTACTCATGCAGACCCATTTGTCCTCACTTTTAAAATTTTTCGGAGGACATTGCCCTTGTTATTGTCATTATTTACATAAATGCCATTGTACCTAGAACTAGCCACCACTGCTAGCCACCGTGGACCACTGTCGGAGGCTACCAAAAGTCGTCATAATGGTGCACAACCGGTCGTATATGACTAACCATGCGCTGATGAAACCATTTCCAACCATGGATCTGTCGGAAACGGCCGACGTTTCATGGCCAAAGACCTGGCCGTTTCACTACCAGATCTGTGGTTGTGAAACAACCGGCATTTCATTGTCAGATCTATGGCCGTGAAATAGCCAGCGTTTCATGGCCACATCTTTGGCCGTGAAATAGTCATAGTCAGATCTATGGCATTGTCGGCATCATGACCGTATCTCGTGGAGACCATTAGGTGGCCACCGTGGTGGAGGTCGGTTGTCGCCGCCGATGTAGGCTTGGGTTGGATAGGAGTGTTTTTGTTAAGTTTAAAACATTTTTGGTTGTTAGGATATTTTTGCTAAATCTGAAAAGTAGGGGGTTAAAAGAAATTATTCAAAAAATAACAATAAAAAATACTATTATATTAATATTTAAAAATGAGGGCAATTTAGTAATCTACATAACATACCTACCCATTTATCCTCCTAACCAAACATATGATTCACCAATTTATTCGAACCAACCAAACACATTTTCTAAACATTCCCAATAATTTTCAAGGTGATTTTTTATTCTATTAATATGATATCCCCCTATAATTAAACATTAGATGATCCAAACGCCCCCTTAGTGGAAATTATATCTTGAAGGCTTTTAATGGTTATGTATGATTACTTTGGCAAGTGCAAATTTGCTACTTACTTTCTTATTTTAAGCAATCTAATCCTAATGAAAAAGGGTCTTATAGTGGAGAAGTTTTGGATTTTTGGTCATAAAATTGAGTTAGGATGGTGAACTGATACGAGCTTGAAAGTATATATTTTGTTAGTGATTTAATTGGATTATTTGTGGAAAAATGTGTTTAATTTGTGGAATTTGAATTAATTATTTCATAAATACTTTTTACAGGATCACGGGTGTATTTTGAGTATCTTCATGTTCAAACCGATATTTGAAGGAAAAAGAATGATGTCGATGAAATTCGTGACAAGTAGGAACAAATGGTGCAAGAATCGGAGTTGAAACGAGAAAGTTGTAACGCGTCGAAGATACAACGTAAAATCTAGAAATCCTTCAAGATGATCATGCTTCGATGTTTCGATCATAACTTGAGCAGTATAAATCGGAATTCAACGATTCTTGTGGCGTTGGAAAGCTTATTCAGAGCTCTACAAATTTTGTCTTGATAAGTTTACTAAATTCTAAAGATCACAGACTTGTGGGACAGAAAGGACGATAGCTATAGCGACCGTTTCTTATCGCCACAGCGATGGCACGGGGCCTGTTTGGGTTATTGCATTCTCCTAGTCCGAATCTGAATGGGTTAAGGCATTTAATTCTTTCCTAACTAACCTCCAAACCCTAGCACTATGAATAAGGGTCTTTAAGTAGTTTTTAGATTTTTAGAGAAGGAGAAAGGACGACTACTATTTTGGAGATTGGAATTCTTGCAATTCTCGTTCGCCAATTAGAGAAGTTTTCTATTTTTCTTTCTTGAACTCATGTTATTGAATACAATGGTTGTCTTTATTACTGCAATTATGAACTAAATCCCTTTTCTAGGGCTAAAGATGTAGCCCAATTTATGAATATGTTTTGACTTTATTGTTATTAATTCTTATTGAACATTAATTCTAAGTTTTATTATTGTGTGTAATGCTTTCAATTCTTAAGGATCCGAAAGTTGAATGATATCATGGGTTGGGTTGAGATCGAGAGATGAAACCTGATTTGTCTAAGGTAATAAAACTATAGATTGAGCGAACGCTAGAGATAGGTTGTTGCGATTTATGAGGCTCTGGTAAATTTCATAGAACGTAATGATCTCTTAGTTCTTAAATCCAACTTAGAGATATTTTGGGTTGTTGATTAAGGGTTAATTTGCTAATTGTTTGAGAGAAAGTTAGTGAAATATCAGGGAGTTTGGCCTTTAGAATAAGCTTAATTAGGTTAACAATAATTGTCAATGCATATGATTAAATTGCTGTGAAATCTGTGCCCTAGGTTTAGTAATATTGGTCTATTTATCAAAGTATTAATAAAATTCTGCTTTTGTTTAGTTTTTATTTTGTTTTTTTTCATTAAATTCATCCTTAAAATTTTGTTTAATCAAATAGTAACAAAAAAGACTAGTTTGGTACTTAGTAGGTAGTTCTTTTGGGATTCGACACTCGTTTACTTGAGCTTTATTACTTGCGCTATTTTGTACACTTGAGAATATCTTGTTATGAACCATGTGCATCTTACCAAGTACAGAGACTGATCTTTGGGATTGTTCGGTCTGTACTTAGTCCAAGTAAGTTTAGGTTTTGGATTCTGTTTGCCCCACGTTTTACAAAGAGCAATACTACTCTTACAAAGACAAAAACAAAGAGGCCATACAAAGATAATTTCCACCCTTCATCTTCATGATTTCTCTCTCTCTCTCTCTCTTTCCGTTTTTTTTTTGTTTTTTCCTTCCTGGTGATGTCACTTTGTAGCTCTCTTTGTATTGTCTTTGTAAGGATAATATTTTTCTTTTACAAATGATTAAGCTCATTAGGACAATTGGTTTCCTTAATTAATCAGGTTAATTTTTGGTAATTTTAATTTAAATAATCAAATAGTTATCGTATTCTACAAGTTTTAGGAACAATTAAGTTTCCTTAATAGATTAGGAATAGACCTCCTATTCCTGTTAAACAACTAGGTTGGCCTTATCTCTATATATTAACCCATCACCTTGCACATAATCACAGGTTTCAAATTGAGTCTTCTAATTACTCTTCTTGTTTCTTCTTCTACTTCTTTTTCTTCTAGTTTCAACTTTTTGTTTCTTCTCCTTCTTCTAAATTTGAAGCGCACTCAATGGATGATTGGGAGGACAATCAAATCAACAAACGAGTCAACCGGTAGGAGACCGATGATAACTTCGAATTCTTTGAAAAATATTATCATTGTTACTCTCTCTTGTGTGTAGTCACTAATAGCAATTGCCCGACAAGCATATTAAACGCATTTAAGTTTGCCAAAAATGAATCACCTTACTCTCTCATACGCAAATTGTAAAATTTATTTCGTAGAAACAACTTATTAACGAGAGACTTACTCTTATAGAGATTCTAGTTTGTCCCAAAGATCTTTTGTAGACTGTTCACTTAAGACATTCACCACCAAAGAATCTATAAGACACATCTTTTATAGATCAATGTAAATATAATGGGTAGGGAGAGGGCGTAATATTATGGACCAGGTAACGTCGTACATATTGACCAAAGAAGATTTCAAGTGTAAAACTGACAGACCTGGAGTAGTATGGTTTGAGAGGGGATATTGACTAAAAGGGATGGAAGTGCAAATGTGCAAAGCAACAGGAGCAGAATGTTATTTTAGAAAATGATGTCATTTTTATGTTAAAGTTTAGTTAGTTGTATAAACAGTTCAACGTCTTCTTCTCCTTACTTTACCTTCAGCTTCAGTTCATGTATAAAAGGGAAAGATTCCCTCTCTTTAACTAACTAATTGTAATACACTTCTCATTCAATCAATTGAGAGAAAGTTGTTCGCGCATTTTTCTTCTTCACCCAAACACTAAGGCATCTTGTACACTACGCCTTGTATGTAACTTGTGTAACTGGGTACATTTCGAAATTTACAAATTTCCATATATAGTCTATCTTCCATAGACCCAATAGGGCATTAAGTAAACTAGGCAGAAAAAAAGTTGAAAAAAAGAGGGAAAAAAAAAAGTGGTCCTAAACTACAAATATAATGCAGCTTTGAGCGTGATAGTAGAGTAGAGTAGAGTGGGGATTTATCAAAAGCTAACTTGACATATTTGTAAATGTAACAGCAATAGAGAGCCACAAACATGTTCAAAATGTCATAAATTTTTAAGTATTGGAACACTATTGATTTGTCAATGTAATGTTGTTTTTTGGGATCTTCATCAAGTACTTCAAGTGAGTTAGTTGGTTGAGATCTAGTTTGAAGTAGAGGATAAGATGAGATATGATTACACAATGCAACTCTAATTCCAATACACTTAGAAATTGAATTAACCTTATGATTCTGATTTAATGGTATCTTTAATTTGAGAATAAGTAATCTTTCTCAAAATTTAAAAGTAAAATTGTTCGAGTTTTCGTTTGGGATGACATTAATATCATTGAGAGATCAACAAAAAAATATTCATATTAAAATTTCGATTGGAAACCTAAATGACAGTAGAGTTCCAAATGTGTAAAACTTTTTAACAAGCAGGGTACGTTTTCAGGAAGTTGCTGTCGCTCAAGTTTAGTGCTTTTGTTTTAGCACATAAACTGGTCCAAGTTTCTGATGAACTGCATACAGGCTATAGTATAGATTGTCCCTCTCCAAATGCCAATAATGAACGTGTATCAATTATCAACTTCACATATGCAAGGGCTGGGGCAGACCTCATAATAGAAGGAAATTTAATACATTAAAGATTTTTTATTTTTTATTTTCAAGTATCTCTTAAACTGGTCCTATTATCTTTTGGGCAATCCTACACTTACAACCAATCTTTATTGATTATCTTTTTGCTAGAATAGTTTATATCTTCGAATCATATTATATAAATTAAGTTTGTTCTTACTTTTGTTTTCATATATACTAACAGGCGTATAATGTGATAATCAATGGTTAATCTTGGTGGGTGTTCTAGTATCAAATTATCATAGAATTTAGGAAGTTGTTTAGAATCAATCCCTTTCAAATACTATTTTTAATTCCACTAATCTATGGAAAGAAATTAAAACATGCAATTGATTTTTGTTTTCAGACATTGTAAATCTTATTTTGCAAATTAAAAAAAAAAAAAAAAACCATTGCAATAAATAATTTTTTTGATAAATAATAAAAAAAAAAAAAAAATCTTACCAAATGGATTTATCTTTTAAAAGACGTATCAATAAATTACAAAGACTGCCAACTGAAAAATAAATAATAATGGAAAGGAAATGATGAATTAATGGGAATGGGTCCAAACCCTAATCGACAAGAGGACCCACAGAGATAAAACGAGGAATGGTGGGACCTAAAGACCAGTACATGAGAATCGAATCACAAGCAATGAATATATTTATTAAATAAAAAAGATATTGGGGTTTGGGTTGGCAGAAGCAATCAAATCTTTTAGGAATATTTTTTTGGTTATCCCACTATTAATCTTATCTCACCAGCTCTCCCTCTCTTTTTACTTCCATCCTTATCCATGCCTGATACACTACCCCTTTAATTAATTCGCATGACCTTTATTTCTAATTCTGATTTTATTATTAAAAAAGCATATTTCCATTTATAGTATCACTAAACATATTTCAATAAGGTGAGGATGGTGGGGAAAGTAATTAAGAATCAATTAGTATGTAACCAAGGGCACAATGGGCATTCGTGTGAACGAGCTAAGAAGTTAGTTAACTTGGGGATTTGTCTTAACTGTACTCTGGTTAAGTAAAATGTTGCATAAGCACATGCACGTTATGTCACTGTTAAAAAAGAGAAGATAATAATAAATAATTATTAAGGATGTCAGGTTAACGCGTTTTCTCGCGAGATTGTAAAACGTTTGTAAGGTAATCAACCATGGGAAATTGGTCAGAGAAAGAGAAAACAAATAAAAATAAAATATCATAATTTATTATAATAATTTTATTTTCTCTTTACTTGTCTTCCTTGAAAGTAAAATCGCGTGGCAGAGAACTCCGCCGCACTTCCACAGTTCACAGACATCCCATCCCATTCATCACATGTCTCATTTCTAATGTCATTCTCCTTTACCCCCACCCCCTGCCGCCACTGCAAACCACCGCCGAAAGTCACTGAAGGTCATCGTGAGTAGCTCACCGTGACCACAAAGCTCCGATATGACCGTTTATGACATATTGATGGCAAAAAACGGCCATATCAGGCCAGATCTATTTTACTCGATCTGGCCGGAAATGGCCAGAATACATTTGGTCATTTTCGACCAGATCTGGCTTGATATGACCATTTTCAGCCATCAATATGGATAGAAACGGTCATATCAAAGCCTCCCGGAGTCTCCCAGTGATTCTCGATCATTTTTAGAGACTTTGACAACTTTCCGGCGGCGGTCAACGGTGGTGGCTGGGTGGTGGTGGTGGTCTGTAATTTTTTTTAAATATAAGGGCATTATTATCAAAAAACTTAATTAAACAAGGGTAAAATTGAAATGATAAATTAATTTTAAAACAGGGGCATTATTGTCCAAAATTTTTATTAATAAGAGATAAAATTGTAACAAAAATAAGATTACTTTGGTAATCTTAAATACTTAAGAAAATAGAGGTAATCAGATTACCTCTAACAGTAACAACGATAGGTCATTGCAAGATTACCGAAATCTTATATTACTTGACAACCAAACTTGGTAATCAAGTAATATAAAATGACATAATCCCAGTAATCTTAGATTACCTCCAACCAAAAGCCTTCTAGTTTTAAAATAAGATTAATCCCAAACTAAGGGTAGTTTGGGGTTTCTGTAGCTTTTTCCCTAATAATTAGTTCATAATCTATATAATCCAAAAAGTGTTTGGTAAACTAATTTTAAAAGTGATTATGTAACAATTTGTCTACTAGTAGGTTTTTCTAGCTTTTGGATTTTAAAAGTTGTTTTTGATCGTTTTAATTACGAAAAACACCCTAATGATAAAATTTAAATTCATTTTTTTATAAATGTTTCTTATTAAATTAATAATTTAATAGTAATAATTAAAAAAAAAAACTAGAAAATTTTGCAATGGATTCGCTAACAAAGTCATTAGACGTCAATCGGCGATGGTGGACCGTCACTCTCGCTAGATGATCGCTCGACAACACTATAGGTATTACTAAGATCACCATGAGGCGATCTACATAGTGGCACTAGAGCCGCAACCAAAGGCTTTACTGTTTAGCGACATCGGGTCAGCAAAGTTTGACCCAGATCTTTGATACTTTGTGTGAGGCATCTTGTGAAGCCTTTAACTATAATGTTGGCACCATCGTATAGATCGACTCATGACGATCTTAATGGTGTCGACAGTGTCGCTGAATACTCTTCCAAGACTGTGGCTGACCACTGCCATTGGCGGTGACTCTAATTGCCAGTTTTTATTTTTTTATATTTTAAAATTTTTTATTTAAAATATTATTACTAATATATATTTAAAGTTTTAAATAACTTATTAAAAAAAAAAAAATCTATTTTTGTCATTTCGTAGTCACAAAATTCGATTGTCCTAAAAGCAAAAGCAGTTTTAAAATTAATCCAAACAAACCTCTTGTAAATTATTTTTAAAGTTGATTATGGTTGTAGTTGGGTCAAAAGTAATTAAGGGGATAGGCTACAACAACCCTAAACTAAGCCAAACTGAGTTTCGGGATCGATCCCAAGCAAGTTTTAGCTTTTTTGTTTTATTAATCACAGTGAAATGTATTTGTAAATTATCTCTGTTAAAAGTTTTAACATTTATCACACTTCCATCTTTTTAAGATAATTACATAGTACATTATTATTATTATTATTATTATTTTTTGTTTTTTATAATTTCTAATTTGAATTTGTATTTATTACTACACTTAAACTCCCAAACAATCACTCCCATGACATATTAAATATTAAGCTCAACCTGCACAAACTACATGAAATCCACATTACACACGCCTCGAACTTTCCCTAAATACTTAACATCTTCCATTCACGGCAGAAATTTTACAAACTCTTGCATTTTTTCTTTACCCAAAGCAACTTGGACAAACTCCAGACCTTAATCAATCGCGGGTTGGCGCCCATTCATCGTCCTTCATCCGAGAGTAGAAGCCGTTAGAAGAGTTATGGTTCTCTTGTTAACATCTTTCTTCTTTTATTTGCTTGTTTGTTCGTGATAGGTTCATGGAATGAGAGAGATAATGCTGTAATGGGCTAATGGGGTCTTTTATTAATACTTAATTCATTAATTCATTAACCTGCGCCGTTTGAAAGAACTTATCCTTTGAAGGATTGAAGAAGAAGAAAAGTTCTGTTTATTATGGTTACTTAGACTTGAGCTGTCCTTCAAACTTCTGCAGGTAACCCCTGATAATGTGTACATCATTTTTTTTTTCTTTTCTCCGTTTCTCAGCATCCAGACAAATCGATGGAACTACACTTGCACACGAAAATCCAGAATTTTAAAATGAATAATAAATCACAAAGGGCATGCTCCTTTCTTTTCTATGTTTGATTTGTCTATAAATACTATGGTAATATTTTAAATAAAAGTATATACAACATGAATATTTTATTTCAGAGTCGTGATATATATAATACTCATTTCGATGAGCTTATGATCTTATTGAGTCTTGAGATTCCGCTGCTAAATGAGCTTGAAAATGATATATTTTCCTTTTTTACTGGTTCCAGGCTTCCAGCAGGTACTAATCTTCATCGATTGAAACTTGCTTGAAATCTGAGTATCCATTTTTTCTCGAAGCTTTGTTCCAGCCTTGTACAACAGTTTTGTTGGTTTTTATTTTTGGTATGGAAGGAGTTGGCAAGATCATACCACAGGTTATTTTTGGTATGGGAGGAGTTGGGAAGATCATACCACAGGTTATTTTTGGTATGGGAGAAGTTGGGAAGATCGTACCTCGGAGACGAACCAGAACAGAGTTCAAATCTTTTGGAATCTCCAGTCACTCAAGAGGCTAATACGACGGCGGCGCGTGGACCATCGATAGGTGGAGGAAGAGGTGGTGGGTTGGGGACCCCGAGAATCGCGTTCGGCCGTGGAAGAAGAAATGTGTACGGATTTACATCGGCGACACGTGGACCAATGTGAAGAGAGAATACGCCGATAGGAAGTGCTCGGAGAGGATCTTCTGGCTTTCATCAGGCAGTTGAAAGAGAGGAGCTCGCTTGGGACAAGCTGAAGGTCTACAGATGGAAAGTCCAATGTCTCAGGATCAAAGAGTAATTGATTCCCCTGAGCCACTGTCGGGTGCTCAGCTAGAGCACAATACTTCAGTGCTGTCCCCAAATCCAACTTTCCATAAGAAGCATTGTCCCCCTAAGATTTTGCTTCATATCATCACAAATTAGGCTGGTGGAGAGTTAAGAGTCTCTCACACCTCAGAAGAAACTTTTGAACTCAATTGACAAAGTTGAGAAAGTCAAAATGGAGGAATTGGGAAAACTGAAGAGGACCCCAAGTGCTAGGAAAGCTGAGAGGGAGAAAAGAGTTGGCACATTAATTAATGTCAATGCGGTGAAAACTGAGAGCAGAAGAGTAAAAATGCTCACAGAATCCTCCAGATTAAGAGCAAGTTCATTGGAGGCGTTGCCTGACCCCCACCCCAGAATCAATAATATCTTGCTTCTCACCATTTTCAGGTGTCCCTAAAGGACTAGCCAAGCGATATGTTTGCTGTATCTAACAACTAGTACTACTTCCTCTTCTCCCTCTTCCCAATGAAGCTTTTTTTTCCTTCTGCATTTGCATATGCATCGCCTTGTAAATGGTTTCTTTCTATGAAAGATGAAATGGGACACTTGAGATTGAATTCCCATTTTTTTATCCAGGTAAAATGTAGTCAGTGAAGCATATGTTTCATAAGGATAACATATGTTTTATCCCAAAACTGAATAAAATCATTTTGGGTTTGATTTTACAGGGCACCCTTTCTATGTAAACACTATGTTATCCTTATGAAACATATGCTTAATTGACTACATTTTACAAGGATAAAAAATGGGAATTCAATATGAAGTGTTCCATTTCATGTTTCATAGAAAGAAACCATTTACAAGGTGATGCATATGCAAATGCAGAAGGAAAAAAAGCTTCATTGGGAAGAGGGAGAAGAGGAAGTAGTGCTAGTTAGATACAGCAAACTGACAATAAATCAACGGCAAAGGTGATGAGATTGAATGAATGGTCACAAATTATTTGGTATAATAAGATTCTTAGTTGAAAATATAGATAGAGAAAACCCACTTGAAGTGTTGCCAAGTAGTTAGAATGAGACATTATTAACCATCGCTTTAGGTTTATTTTGTATGTAAGTCAAATCTTGGCATGTAAGGTCCCAAAATGTTGACACTATTCGTGGAATATAGACAAATAGTTATGGGTAAATGCTAGATTTAAATATTATTTATGTGGACTTCAAATTCTTTATTTTTTCGTTTGAGCCCAAGGGAAGATCATGATGAGTAGCTATAATGAAATAGCATACAATCAATTTTTCAGGACATGGTTTTCTAGGGTAGGAATTGCTTTATATTTATTATTTACATGATATATGTAATTCATTAATTACATTATGTATATAAAGTTTAAAATAACACAAACAAAAGTAAAAGCGAATATCCTTTTGAGTACATCTATTCTCATCTATTTTGATTTATTCAATCAGAATATTATTCAAAACACATAATTCTCGGCCTGCAGGTATCAGTTTGGAATGATAATTTTGTTATGCTAAAATTAGAACTCAGTCTGTCAAAACAAACATCAAACACATCTCCAAAGAATCTAAATTCTAAAACAAACACAAAGAAGCAAGAACATACAATCAAGAACACCCAGAATTTTTACCATGGTTCATTTATTCCAAAATTAAGAATAAGCTACATTCACGTTGAGCTCCAAAAACTTTTGGGACTCACTACACTGGGACTCACTACACTAAGAGATTAGGAAGTTTACAAACTACAAGACCAAATCAACTCCAAAAACCTTAAACTCTCAATCAATCCCTCAATTCCTAATCGTAACCCTTAATCTCAAGAGAAACCCAATCCTAGATTCTCCACCCTTGAAGGGTGCTCGACCTTTAACCTAAGATTACAGAAATCGTAAACTGGTTACAAGAATTGAGACTCAATTAGAAATCCTAGCAGAGCACTAACTTTGATCGCAAAAGAGTTTGAAGATGAAGCAAAACTGGAGATTTGGCTGCTTATATATGTTTGACTTTCTTGGACTAAATGACAGCCGTCAGATCTCTTTAACAATCAACGACCACGATTAAATCTTCCACATCCTCAAATGCCACAGTTTTGAGCTTCATTTTAACAATCTCCACCTTGAAGCTCCAAACTCACCACCAACTTCAAAAAACCTCATCAGTGCAGCTTACCCATCCAAGCTCTCTTCATAGCTCAGTTGTTGTTTTATTTCACAAGCAGCATGTCCAAGCAATGCTTGAACTTGGCAGGTGTCACCACTTTTGTCCCCATATCTGTTGGGTTATCCTCTATTGCTATCTTCTTCAGATTTATCACTCCTTGCACCACCAAATCTTTGACAAAATGAAACCTCACGTCCACGTGCTTGGTCCTCTCATGGTAGACAAGATTTTTACTTAGATGTATTGCACTCTGACTATCAGAAAATATCGTTACTACCCCATCAATAAACTTCACCTTCGTTAGGATTCCTTGCAGCCATAATGCTTCCTTGAACACTTCTACCACATCCACATATTCAGTTTTTGCCAAAGACAATGCTACAATAGGTTGGAGTTGGGACTTCCAACTCACACAATTTCCACCCAAAGTGAAGAAGTAGGATAGTTGACTTCCTTGAATCCCTGTCACCTGCAAAATCAGAGTCTACAAAACCCACAAGATCAAGTGAATCACATCTTTTACAATATTCTAAACCAACATGAGTTGTGCAAATTATATACTTCAACAACCATTTTAAAGCAGACTAGTGTTCTGACCCTAGGTTAGACATGAACCTACTAAGTAGTGAGATGGCAAAAGAAATGTCAGGTCTTGTGCTTATCATAACATACATAACTGACCCTACTGCATTAGCATAGGGAACATCCTCCATTTTTATCAAATCAAAACCAGATTTAGGACATTGGGACTTAATATAAAATGGCTAGCTAAAGGCATGTTTACTATCTTAGACTTAGCCATACCAAATTTAAAAACCAGTTTCTGCAAATAAGCACTCTGATGTATTTTTGGCTCATTATAGTTCCTATTTCTATTTATCACCATCCCTAAAATCCTTTTAGCACACTTTAAGTCCTTCATATCAAACTCAGAATTGAGTTTTTCCTTTAATTTATCTACTCTAGACTTAGACTTGCTAATTAGAAGCATATCATCCACATACAAAAGAAGATACAAAGGCATGTTATCATTCAAGGCATGTTATCATTCAAGGCATGTTATCATTCAAGACATAATAGGAAAAACTATCATATTGACTCCTATTAAAACCAATACTCATGATAAAAGCATCAAATCTCTTGTACCATTGCCTAGGGGACTGTTCTAAACACTACAAGAATTTAGGCTTCTCGCAACAAAATAATTTGTCATTATAAATATTAAAATTGTGATTATTTCGCTAATGTGATGAATTTTATTGGTCATCAGGTTGGTCACATTAAGCTCGTACTCTTAAGTGTACGGTGACGAGAGAGCGTTTGATCACCATAGCTTAATTATTTATTGTAACAATAATAATTTGTTACTATAAACTAGTTTATTATGATAAATTATTTGTAACAATAGAAGACATTTTTTATCACTATAAGTAATATTTTATCACAATTGATTTACATTTAAAGACCAAATGATAAGCTTAATGATGAGAGAATAATATATGATGATGAAATTGATTTTGTCAAAATTGTGAATAATGATTAAATTATTTTCTTATAATTTTAATAGTGACTGAAATTTATTTGTCATTGACTTTATTGTGACAACATATATTTTGTCTCATATTTGTTTATATGCTAATATTATTTGTCAAAAATTGTATAATGACAAGAAATAATTTTGTGAAAAATTTAATACCATGACAAATAATTTTTAATGCAAATATTTTTACATGACAAATTTTTTATTGTCAAAGTAATATAGGTGTGACAAATATTTTTTGTCATCTCAATATACATTGTTTCTCTATCTTTGCATAATCCTTCTTGTATATTTTTCGGGTAAAACGTAATTATATAAAGAATAAAAGAATGAGTCCCAAAAAGAGGACCCTAGAAAGTCAAGTTCCTTGGACAAGCCCAAGCAACCAAGCCAAAGAAAAGCCACCAAGTAAGCCTCAAAGAGGACTATACAAAATGACCAGCAGCACAAAAACAATGCCGGACTTTGGTATACAAAAGCCAACTGCACATGCTATACACAAAAGAACCATCCACCCAAAGAACCCAAAAATTCTGCACAACAACTACTAAAATCCTGCTTATATACGCAACCAAAACAAGAAGAAAAGGAGGGAGCAGTGGCCTGCAATCAGTAAATAATTCCCCAGCAAAAACAGCTCCAGAAAAGGTTCTAGTCAGCGGCAAGAAAAGTCTTCTTCCAAGCCTCCAACGTTTCAACATGGAAATATCTACAGACCAAACAGTAATACTGGCCCAGCACACACGATTAAATAAGCAAGAATGCAGTAGCTCCCTTGGAGGAAGAGACTTGGCGGCATCCAAAACCTGAAGAGTTAAAAAAACAAAAACAAAAAAAGGGAAAAATATCGTCAATACAATTTGAACAATGTTTATAGCATTAAATTTTTTTGGAAAAGCATAAAGTGGTTGACATTCTTAAGAGAGAATGTAAATGTAAGGTAATACAAAGTAGCTACTATTGGGTGTTAAAGGTGAGCCCATGGAGGTTGGAACTAGTCAATACTGAGTAAAATACCCAAGAAAAAGCAACATTATAACTATCTCCATTGACTTAAAGCTAGGAGTATTTGGCACATAAGGGTTAATCATTACTCCACACAAGGGCAACATCTTACAAATTATTTGCATTGGGAAACTAAAGATGATAAACTAATAAAATGATTTCCTGACTAAGCAGTTTGGTTGAAAGAATAAAAGCTACTGATTCATCAGCACCAGCAGTACTCCCACCTCAAAAACATAAACCAAGATGCTCAAGAATTAATTATATCTATAGAACTTGATCATAGTTTTATCCTTCAACAGAACACACCAATCTTCTTATTACTTAATTAAGGGATAACAGAATATATGAACTGATATAATGATGCATCCTCGGAAAAGTTACCATTCTAGATTATTCCAGCCAAGTGCATATCATACAAAAGTCATGCCATTTCATGAGATGCACCAAATGCTTGTAGTTTGACCCTCATGCTGAACATCCAACAGATCATATCACAAAATAATCGAAAGTAATATTTGTCTCTTACCCATAAGTGAAATATGGCTCCACCTTTTGCAGTTGTTCTAATTTGCCTTCACTAGCCATGGCAAAGACACCGCTAAAGATTTTCGTCAATCTTAGTTTGTACATGATCTTCCTAGTTTTTGGGTGCATGTCATTTTGCCTAAATAAAATGATAGTGAGATATCAGAACCCAAAACAATACAAAGCAAAAAACTTTAGGCAAATCACCAAAGAATGCAACCTACCCTTGTATGCGTATGATAAAAAGCAGCTTAGATTTTGGCTTCACCAAGAGCTGATTTTGCCCTTTTCCCTCTCTGTTTCATTCGGATAAGGTCCAATTCCTTTGTAGAGACACAAGTTAGTAATTGCTAATATCAGACCATGTTTACACTAAATCGTAAACATTAAGGATAATGGGCAAACACAAAAAATTAATGTATCACAAACAAATTATCATCAAATTAATTATATTGAATCAAAGCTGAATCCAAGAACCATGGATTCAACAAGTAATATGATTTTGATTACAGTAAATCATAATAAAAACACCAACAAACATGTTGAAATTTTGTCTCTATATTTCCGCAATTATATATTACCGCTCAATAAATTCCATTTTCCATTAATTTCTCCCACACAACCAACGCAATGCACCATATAATCAATTTAAACGCAATATGCCAACTCAAATGAAAAAAATTTAAGCTGAAAACGCTAGAGATTCAGTATATAAGCCTTAAAAATCAAACTTTCAAACGAAATTCACCGCTACTGCCTCCCAGGTGACAATCCCTAGCCAGATGACTATTATGTTCATAGTTGTAACAAGCCCCTCCACCGCTGCCCCTTCCTCTTCTGCCTCCCTACCCACCGCCGTCACCATAGCCTCCACCACCGTCCAGTTTTCACTAGGCCTAGAATAGAACGGTGTGATTCTGGCAACCAATGCACCCTTAAACCATTACCGCAACAAACAAAAACCTCTAAACTACACATTATATTAACCCAACACAAGCAACCAGTGTGCCCCTAGCAACCATCAAATTCACCTTGAAAATGAACAAATCCATGAAAACATTAAACAAATAGCGAGAGAGGGAAAACAAGAATGAAGAGAAAGAAGAAATTAAATTAGAGAAGGTAGCCACCTCCTAGAGTTCGTAGTGATTTCGATTGGAGGTTGTTAGATTTTGGGGTTGTTGGAGGGAAGCCGGTGGGGATGAGGGAAGGTGAGCAGCAGGCATGAAAGAAAATTGTGGGTGGAGTTTTGAGAAAATTTAGCGGAGCAGTTTACTCAAAGCACATCTCAAGTTTTCATTTAATTAAAAGGCTATGAAGTTTTAAAGTGTTAATTAAATAGCCATATTATTGATTAAGGGTAATTAGTGCTTAATTAGGATTAATGAAGTATTATGTAATCTTTTCAAAATTATACTATATTCCCACAAACCCAAAATTATTGCAAACAAACCCAAACACCTTCCCACCATTAACGCATCTTTACCTCTGTATCTTCTTCTCTTCTTCTTAGCTTCATCTACATCTTCTTCTTCCTCTGCATCTTCTTCTTCTTCCTCCTTCCTCTACATCTCCTTCTTCTTCCTCCTTCCTCTGCATCTTCTTCTTCTTCCTCATTCCTCTATATCTTCTTGTTCCTCCGCCATTAACACTTTATTCTTCCTCCACCATTAACATCTTCTTCGCCAAAGATCCCCCTCCTCCTCCTCCTGACATTTCCTCTAAGTATGTGTATGTCATTTTTACATTTTATATTTAGATTTACAAAGATTTAATAATGGATGGGGTTTGGGTTATGATTTTGATTTAGTTGTTTAGAATGTTGGGTTGTGTTTGATGTAATGCAAGTTGAAAAAAGTGAAATTTGTTGAAAATTTGTTCTGGGTATGTGTTCTAGGTATGATGGAATCGATTGTAGATGGAGATGACAGAAAATGTGTTCTGGGTATGATGGATCGCTTAAACAATCTGGTATATCGCTTAAGCAATCTGGTAGGTCTGGTGATGCAGCAGATAGATCGCTTAAGCGTCAGGTATGCAGTAGATAGATCGCTTAAGCGATCTGGTAAAAGTTCGGTGTATAGGAGCAGATCGCTTAAGCGATCAGTAAATGACATAAGATCACTTAAGCGATACAGCAGACTATATAATCACTATGCAGATTCTTTTTAAAATATTTGAACCCTTAGTACAACATTTAAGAATTTTTTTTCTTGCATTACAGGTAGTTGGCTATTATTACACATGAGACAAGTTGTTTTGGGTATTGAATATTTTGGTGAGTAGGTGGAGGAAGCACGTAGCTGGCAGTGGATTGGGAACAGCAAAGAAGCTATACCAATTGCTGTGAGCACAGAGGTTAGTTTTGATGAGTTGATTGATGAAATAATTAGAAGAGGTAATTTGAGTTGCTCGCGTAGTGAGATAGTTCTAAAGTATCTTTTAAGCAGAGTTCCTGAAAATTATAAGGTACCTCCTGTTATATTAAAGTCGGATGAAAGTGTGAAGTTATATATGATTGATGTGGTTGATAATGGTTAGAGGTCGATTTTAAGGGTTTCTCTTGTAGAAAAACCGTTCGAAGTTGGTTCAAAGGAAGGGGATAACGAGGAAGTAGGTGGAGATTTTCCTAGTTTTAATTTGAACTACGAGGCCAATGATTTGTTAGTTGAAAAATCAAGAGTAGACGGTCAATTGGGTGGTAAGGAGGACACTGTAGAAGAGGTTAATGATGGGGGGCAGAATGAAAATATTAAGGAGGAGGACCCCGTAGATGTTCCCACAGATGTAGAGATTCCTTTAAATACAGATTATGCAGAAGGCGTAGATTGTGCGGAAGAGAACACCATGGTCGTTTATGCAGGTTCAGAGAGGGCAATTGGAGTATCAACTCATGTTTTTACGGATGGATCGGAGTTGCACATAGGGTATTTATTTGACAACAAAGAGGAAGTGGTAAGGAAGCTAAAACTTGTTGCCGTGAGAGGTAATTTTGAGTTCATCACCAAAAAGTCAAATTCATTGGCTGTGATGGTTGCATGTCGTGACCGAAAGTACAAGTGGCGGATTTATTGTAGAAAGTTTGTGGAGTCAAAAAAATTTATGCTTAGCACATATACCCGTGAGCACACTTGTGGTTTGGGACATATTTCAGGTGAGCATCAACAAGCGTCCGCTGATGTTATTGGACAATTTGTCAAAAGTCAGTTCGTTGAAGGGAAAGGTCCATCTCCTAAAGACATTCAGAGACTTGTGCGCACAGAGTTGGGATGTCTTTGTTAGCTCTGGAAATGCTGGAAAGGGAGACAACATGCACAAGATTTTGTTAGGGGAGGCAGCGCGACGCAGGGTACGCATATTAGAAGCGTACCGTTATATGCTTGAGTTGACAAACCAAGGTAGCAAGACGGCTTTAAAGTGGGACAGGAATATGATGTTTAAATATTTTTTTGTTGCTTACGGTTCTGCTATAAGGGGTTTTGTAAACATGAGAAAGGTGTTGGCTGTTGATGGTTGCTTTCTGACGGGAAAGTATGGAGGTACATTTTTGGTGGCCATTGTACAGGACAGCGAGAATCACACATATCCTGTTGCATGGTGTGTGGTTGACTCTAAGAATGACGAGTCATAGACTTGGTTTTTTCAGTAGTTATATACGATAGTGCCTGACACGGATGAGTTGTGCATAATATCCGATAGGCACAACTCTATAAAGAAGGGGATTGCCACTATTTACCGTCAAGCACATCACGGATTCTGTATGAGGCACCTTGGTGAGAACATAAAACAAAAGTTTAAGTGTGCTGGCCTCCTTCAGACATACTACATGGCAGCAAAAGCTTATCGGGTTGATGCGTTCGAGGAGCAGTTCCAGCAAATCCGAATCAAGGATGATAGAGTTGTTAAGTATCTTGAGCATGATATTGGTTTCAAGCGATGGAGTAGAGCTTACTTTCCTGGAAGAAGGTTTGATGTCATGACCACGAACATAGCCGAGTCCATAAATTCGAAGTTGTTAATAGAAATAGAGTTTCCAATAGTTGCACTTTTTGATGCAATCCAAAGGACACCGTCGCGGTGGTTCCATGAGCGTCATACAGAGCCAGATAATTTTACTACAACCCTTGTTCCGTCAGCTGAAAAATTATTGCGAGAACGTATGGAACTGTCAAATGCACTGTTTGCCTATCCTCTTAATGCTCAAAGTTCACTGTGCGCGCTATGGTCCGGATGCTCTAGTTAACCTTGTTAGAAAAACTTGCAGCTGTAAAGTGTTTGACATTCAACGTTTACCTTGTCCTCATGCACTAGCAGCATTGAAACACCAACGGAAGCCGGATTTTGGTTCAAGAATTTACATGGAACTTTGCTCCCCTCTCTATATGACAGATCACTACATGCTAGCTTATTCAGAAACAATATATCCGGTGCCTCCAGAAGAGGAGTGGGTAGTGCCGCCAGAGGTGGCTAACATTATCATCCACCCGCCATTCAAGAAGATAGCAAAAGGGAGAAAAAGAGTTAAGCGTATTCCATCAGCCTTTGAGGTTCCGCGGAAGATGAATAAGTGCTCAATTTGCAAGCAACCTGGCCACAAGATAAGCAGTTGCCAAAAGCAATCACATGCACATCCAGAAAATTAGGTTCGAAGAAGGATGAAATTCAGGGAGTTGCCAAGGCCAACCATTGATGAGTTATTGTTTTCAATTATTGATGTTATAAATTTTATATTTCTTGTTACATGGCCTAAATATTTGTTGTTGATTTTAGTTTGGAATTAGGTTGTCAAATTGGGGAGAAAGTATGGAATTAATACGTGTTGGTAATTTTAGTTTGTCAAAATTTAGGAGAAAAGAAGGAAAAGTATATATCACCAATGATCGCTTAAGCGACTAAGGGTTTTTCAAGCGGGGATCGCTTAGCGATCGTCAACCCTAAAGGGAAGATGATTACGCCCCGCGTGTACGATCGCTTGCGATCCAGATCGCTTAATCGACCAAGACAAAAAGACAAGAATTGCTTGTGATATCTAGGATCGCTTCAGCGATCGTGCAACTGTGTAGATGATTCTGCCCAGGGGCACGATCGCCCTAGCGATCCACGTTCGCTTAATCGACCAAGAAAAAAAGACAAGAATCGCTTAAGCGATATCTCGGATCGCTTAAGTGATCGTGCACCTGGAAAGATTTGATTCTGCCCAGGCGCGTAATTGCTTAAGCGATTTACGATCGCCTAATCGACGAAGACAAAAAGAAAAGAATCGCTTAAGCGATCATGCACCTGGGCAGATTTGATTCTGCCAATCACATGATCGCTTAAGCGATCCACGATCGCTTAATCAACCAACTGAAAAAGTAAAGAATCGCTTAAGCGATATCTATGATCGCTTAAGTGACCTTGTGTAAACGAAGTTCCTTTTATTACGATCGCTTAATCGACCAACGAAAGATTTAAAAATTTGACAAATACACCCCCACCTACCCAACTTCCAAGATCCCGACCACCACCACCACCGGAAACCTACCAAGAAAGGGTGTTACGATGCATTACGGCCGGATCAGGCTGATAGGGTGTCGATATGGCCTTTTTCGGCCACATCGACCACGGATGTGGTCGGAAAAGGCCAGATCACGGCCATATCTGGCCATCAACAGATGAAAAATGCAACATTTGGCCGTCTGTGATGGCCAAAGAGGTCAATGATGCCCAAGATTTGGTCGTCGTTGACCGTCAACGTCAGCCATTTCATTTGAAAGTCGATGACGGTCTGATGTGGCCTTTTCTGGCCAGATCCACTGTGGATCTGGCCAAAAAATGTCACATCTATGAATTACCGACTATTTTCGGTTGTTTGTAGTCGTTGGTGGTGTTGGAATCTGGGAAGTTTTGTAGGTGGGTGTGTTTTTGTTACTTTTGAAACTTTTTCAAGCGGTATTAATGAAATTAATTCAGTTAATGGGTCTAAAATTTATTTAAAAAATACTTATATTTGCTAAATAATTAAACAAAGAAATATTATGGGAATAGGATTTATAATATTTATACGAATATCCAACCAAACGCACCCTTTATGTTCTGAACAAAGACAAATCATAAACCCCATATGTTTAGCATAGACGTATACATTCTACACTTTATATGTTTCATAATGACGTAAAAGAACTATATGTTTAATATAAATATAATAACGGTCATAGTCCACAAAGACGAATCGTAAACCCTATATGTTTAACATAGACGTATACATTCTATACTTTATATGTTTCATACTGATGTAAAAGAACTATATGTTTAATATAAATATAATAACGGTCATAGTCCACAAAGACAAATCGTAAACTCTATATGTTTAGTATAGATGCATACATTCTACACTTTATATGTTTCATATTGACGTAAAAGAATTATATGTTTAATATAAATATAATAACTGTCATAGTCCACAAAGATGAATCGTAAACCCTATATGTTTAGCATAGACGTATACATTCTATACTTTATATGTTTCATACTGAAGTAAAAGAATTATATGTTTAATATAAATATAATAACGATCATAGTCCACAAAGACGAATCGTAAACCCTATATGTTTAGCATAGATGTATACATTCTATACTTTATATGTTTCATAATGACGTAAAAGAACTATATGTTTAATATAAATATAATAACGGTCATAGTCCACCAAGACGAATCGTAAACCCTATATGTTTAGCATAGATGTATACATTCTACACTTTATATGTTTTATACTGACGTAAAATAATTATATGTTTAATATAAATATAATAACGGTCATAGTCCACAAAGACGAATCATAAACCCTATATGTTTAGCATAGATGTATACATTCTACACTTTATATGTTTCATATTGACGTAAAAGAACTATATGTTTAATATAAATATAATAACGGTCATAGTCCACAAAAACGAATTGTAAACCCTATATGTTTAGCATAGACGTATATATTCTACACTTTATATGTTTCATAATGACGTAAAAGAACTATATGTTTAATATAAATATAATAACGGTCATAGTCCACAGAGACGAATCGTAAACCCTATATGCTTAGCATAGTGTTAATCGCTTAAGCCATCCACTTGTATCGCTTAAGCGATTTTTGTAAAACACTCTTGATTGCTTAAGAGATCGTGGCCAAGGCAGAATGAATTGGCCAGGATCTATGATCGCTTAAGTGATCTCATGTATCGCTTAAGCGATTCATTGCTTTTACTCCTGCTCGCTTAAGCGATCGGTAATAACTTAAGAGATCTAGCTCGCATCAGATGCCCAGATCGAAAATCGCTTAAGCCATCCACTTGTATCACTTAAGCGATTTTCGTAAAACACTCTTGATCGCTTAAACGATCTAAAATCGCTTAAGCGATCGTGGCCAAGGCTGAATGAATTGGCCAAGACCTATGATCGCTTAAGCGATCTCATGTATCGGTTAAGCGATTCATTGCTTTTACTCTTGGTCGCTTAAGCTATCCATTTGTATCGCTTATGCGATTTCCGTATAACACTCTTGATCGCTTAAGCGATCTTGGCCAAGGCAGAATGCATGCCCAGATCTATGATCAGTTAAGCGATCTTATGTATCACTTAGCGTGCTTCCTAAAGAGTCTCTGTCGCTTGCGATTTTGGATCGTTGAAGCTGATCTTGGAAGGCGTGTATGCGCCGGATCTATGATCGTATCGCTTAAGCGATATTTCCTAAACGAGTCTCTGTCGCTTAAGCGATATAGGATTGCTTAAGCGATCTTTATCAAGGCAGGATAAACATCTGCCCAGATGGGTAATCGCTTAAGCGATCTGACGTATCGCTTAAGTGATGCTTCCCAATCGATTCTCTGTCGCTTAAGCAATTTTAGATCGCTTAAGCGATCATATCTGGAAAAGTCTTACTCATTTGGGAAACATTTGTACATCACTCATTTCCCTCGCAAATCCGAAAAGAATTTGTATCAATCAAATTCATCACAAATCAAAATATAGGAGACATCAATGTAATCGAAACAGAAAATAAAAAATAGGCATGGGATGCGGCAAATATCGGAATATAAGCTAACCATTAGCCCCAACTTGGGTAAATCAAATAATCACACCAGTGTATCACACATTGTAGTGATACACAAAATGAAACAAAATGCTAAAAAACCATTATCCGGCTTGGGTGAAGCAAATGATCAAACCATACACAGTAAATTCAACCTGCTAATGAGATATCTTATATGGAAAAAAAATTATCTCCCAAATGTCAGATCCAATTCTTTACAAAAATTTCCTATACACTGCCAGCAACCTCTCTGAGATCATTGTTTTGTACCATGCCTTCCCAGCAACCTTTATTGGAGATGCCTCCTCTCCTCTTGCCAACCAGCCTTTGTTTGAGAAGTTTCCTCTCATTGTTTGCCAGGAACCTGCAGACACATCAACTTTTGTAAATATAAAAAAACACGTAAATAAGTTACAGTGTGTGTAGGTGAGAAGTTCATCACAAATCGTGTCTTTTGGTAAAGCTCCATATAAACATGACACCTGCAGGATCAGCACCACAACCCAAGTATGAACATCGACATCACATAAACTACAAAATTCAAAGTCCAACTTTCATACCTTTTTATTGGGTTCTACTCACTGAAAACGGATCCATCTGCCCATAGAAGCAGTCGATAGCCCAACCCTCCCGACAGTGTCTCATTGTTTCGTCATTCAACCCATCCATCGGGGTGTTGGTCATATCGAACTCAATAAATTTCAGGGCATATACCCCACATTCAGCACTACAATAGGAAGAGACATTACCATTAGAATAAACTTATAGAATAATTGTATTATATAAGTTAGTTTTATATAGAAGTTACCTTTACTCATTTATTGGGCCGTTAGAGTGCTTAATTGGCCACTTTCTAGTTAGTACTTCATCACCCAAGTGCCCAAACATCCCGCTGTCACGCAACAGCCGCGGGAACAACCTGGATAGTGGCTCCAACTCCACCTGCAATTGCTTGTCTCGACAAATAGTGGGGTTGCAGTCAAGGATCTTTAGTAACCCCTCCTCTAGATGCACAACGACTGTTATCCAGTGCATCTCTTTGACGAGGATGATGCAGTACACTCTTTTAACAAAGGCCCAACTGTGGCCATATTTGGGTTGATCCCCCTCGTATATACTACATAATTCTGTCATCAAAATGAAAATCATCAGGGATGCAATGCATCCATCAGAGGGCCAATCTTTTTGCCGGTCCGGGGCCTTTTCCTTTTACTGCAGCACTAGCAATGACATTTTTAAGTAAAGTGTGATATGCCGAAACAAGCCTTTGGCCAAATGCCACATTAGTGATGGCACAGTCAGGATACAACAGATCACCATCAGTAGTCTATCGTTGCCTCATCAGTGCCAATATCTCATCGATGTGCTGCATCAAATAAAAACAACAAAATAAGTATGGAAAACATAGGCAAAATTAAGGAAAATTAAGCAAAAATAACTCACTGAGTCCTCAAGCCACGTGCCCATCGTCAACAACTTCCTAAACCATTCCCGAGGATAATCCCCTGTCTTACACTTTAAATGGCCATTACTTCTTGATCCATTGTAATAGGCATAGAAGAGTTTTTTCTTTTCCTCTATTGGCCTATACAAATCGACATTTGACTGCAATTCCCCTTGCCCACTTCCTCCCGCTTCCTCCATTTTTACATCCCTGCTTCCTTCGCCTCCCACCTCGCTCTCCTCCATTATCACCGCCCTACTTCCTCCACCAACCTCCTCTATTTCTGGTTCTTGCTCCATTTGTTTCTTAATTTTCTTCTTCTTTCCCCGTGTCACTACCATGTAAGGCGATTTCACAAACTTGCTCTTCCGGCTCTCTCTTTTCAAGCCAGTCTGCACTTCAACTGCCTTTAATTCTCCACCAACTTTCTCCTCCACTGTACCAACCTTCTCTCCCAGCTTATACACTTTCTCCTCCACCCTTTTCATGCACTCTTCCATCTTGTCAAACCTTGTATAAACGGCTGTTGTAAAACTCTCAAACCTTGCATCAACGGCTGTTGTAAAACTCTCAAACAAGTCGTTTATGAGGTCAGCAACCTCATTCTCCCGACGCCGATGTCTCGGCAAAGCGGTACTTGTTGTACCAGTTTGCTGAGGCATACAAACCTCTTCCTCCCTCTTCTCCTCCTCCCCCTCCTTGGACCTCCAGCCGATTGGAGCTTCATCCTCCTCAGCATCAACCACGTTGTGAAGCAGTGGCCCCGTGACTGCCATCATATGCATGACCCCTTCTAGGGCCCGCATCAGGCGGTCTATCCCTTCATCACTTGCATCCTCCAATGCGTTGAAAGATTTGACATAGTCCTCTTCCGCTTCAGCCCCAATAGCGGTGAGAAAGGGACAGATGAGTCCCTGCAATAAGAAATAAAATTAATCAGATTAAAGCGAAATTTTAAAGCAACTGCATATGCAAAAGCTTAGTCCTTTAATCTTACCCCAGCCACTTGAATCCCAACGTCTATTTGCTTGTAATCTGAATGGGTGTACCTCTGGACATGCCACCGCAACATCCTAGGAAATTGCTGTTGCACATCCAAACTATTGCTCCTCCTCCCCCCCTTAGCGAAGACAGGGATGGCCTCATACATCCAAGTCTACATTAGAAAAAAAAAAAAAAACAGTTCATATCATAATTCAAACACATATGTTACAAAAAATATAATAAAAAGCTATTAACATTTACCTGCATTGCCCATGGGAAGCCAAACAAATTATACGTGCTTGGTTTATCCTTCCCATCCCATTGGGACTGCTTTAACGCCATGTCTAGTTTTGTCAGGCTGCTGATGGTTCGCTCATATGATTTCAGTCCCCATGGATAAGAATTAAAGAACTTCAAGTTGCTTGCAAAAAACAACCAATCTTTGTCAATAGCTTTTGTTGAGTCACCAGCCAATAAGATTGAATGTAAAAACAAAACCAATCACACTTTTATCTTCTCTTTATCAGTATATTCAACTTTTTCTAGACTTTTCTCTAAACCCTGTGCTGTGATAGACTTAGCCCCCCGCAAAACTTTATTATGAAACTGTATGGCTCTCCGACTATTCTTTACTGCCTTTGCCTTCTTTTCTGGCACTTCCCCACATCGTAAGCCTGTCACGAGGGCATATTCCATAATGCCAAAACGTAGTGGCTTTCCACTCACCACAAACCACATTTTTTTTGCATCTTACGAGTGCAAGAACATGTAATGCACTCCCTACCCCCAAAATGCCTTTTTTCCAATGATTTCCGAGTCCTAAAACCGGATCAAACAAGTTTGAAAATCTCTATTACCATTCCTAATTCCATCTAAAATGTCCTGTATTCTGTCAAAAACTTCCCAACTGGACCTGACCGTAACCCTTGCAGGGTGTAGGGCACCTTATCGCTTATAAGGTCCAACTTGTAATCTGTGATGTTTCGACCCGCCCGCTAATCGCATGAATCGATATAAACAAAATGTCAAAGAACAAAAATAAACCTAAACAACTAATAAACAAGATATCGGGCAACAAAAAATTACGATGATCGGGTTAAGCGATTTCAGATTGGTTAAGAGATCTTGACTCTGCCTCGTGCAAGATCGCTTAAGCGACCAAGAGTCAACTTAATCAATCGCTTAAGCGACCAAAAGTTGACTTAATCAATCGCTTAAGCGATATAAAGGGTCGCATAGCCGCTCTTAGATCTGGTCAGATGAAGTAAAAGAGGTTAATCACTTAAGCGATACAAATGATCGCTTAAGTGATAGTTAAGAACGTACCCTTTTTTCGGCAGCCTTCTCGTTCTTGCCGGCCTTCTCCTCATCGTCTGAATCCTTGGAAGACTCCTCCTGCCCCGAATTCTCGCCGGAATCCTCCTCCTGGCCTGAATGATCACCTGACTCCTCGTCTTCAGAACCGTTTGACGATTCTTCCCTATGTTCTTGTGCCGCCGACGTCTCATCTCCCTGTTGACCACGTTCACTGATCGGATGATCCACCGAAGCAGCCATTGAACTGCTTACGCCATCGGAATCTAGGATTCGAAGTGGCGTTGGGTTGTCCTCGTCATTGTGAGTGTCAGCCATGGTTTTGGATTGAATTTGGTGTGAAAATTTGTAGTTTGGATTAGAAATATGGGCTGTATCGCTGAAAATCACGCAAATTCTGTTTACTGTTCAAGAAATCGATTTTAGGGTTCAAGAAATCGATAGAAAATTGTGACTTATCACCGAAAATCGCGACTATATTCCATTTAGGGTTCAAGAAATTGAGTTTACGATTGAATATGGTGTGGAAATTTGCGGGGTTGGATCAGAAATCGCTTGTCTACCTTTGGTTCAAGAAATCGGTTTTTGCCCTAATGAATTTCGATTAAGAGAGGTGAACAGTAAGTGGGGCTTGTTTTGAGAAATTTCAAATTTTTTTTAAAAAAATTTTGTCTATTCGACCCAAATATGTTTTAATCCTCTGATTTTAACCCATTTTATGTGTTTAGTTAGTCGTGCTTGGTCGGTTGAGCGATCTCTTCCAGGGAAGAATAAAATCTGCCCAGATAGATGATCGCTTAAGCGATTCCTCGCTTTACTCTTCGTCGCTTAAGCGATTTAGGATCTCTTAAGCGATCTCTTCCGAGGCAGAATAAAATCTGCCAAGATCTATGATTGCTTAAGCGATCCTCTTGTATTGCCTAAGCGATTCCTCGCTTTTACTCTTGGTCGCTTAAGTGATTTATGATCGCTTAAGCGATCTCATCCGAGGCAGAATAAAATCTGCCCAAATCTATGATCGCTTAAGCGATCCTCTTGTATCGCTTAAGCGATTCCTTGCTTTTACTCTTGGTTGCTTAAGCGATCTCATCCGAGGTAGAATAAAATCTGCCTAGATCTATGATCGCTTAAGCGATTCGTCGCTTTTACTCTTGGTCGCTTAAGCGATTGTGGATCGCCTAAGCGATCATTTGAGAAAAAATCTTGGTCACTTAAGAGATATATGTGGTCGCTCTTATATCGCTTAAGCGATCATGTAAAAAAAAAAGAATCCTACATTTCTCTTGTATTATGTAATAATCTGTCATTTATAACTCATTTTCCTCCCAAATACGAAAAGAATAAGCAGTAAAATGAAGTCATTTATATCAATCTAATCCATCACAGATCAAAATATAAGAGACATCAATGTAATTGAAAGTTTATACTTAAAATCATTCATAATAGAGCCAAAAATGAATAAATTCTAAGCCACTTTGACAAGTTCTGGAATTCGGTATAATCACTGTCTGAGATCATTCTTTGGTACCATGCCTCGCCAATAGCCTTGATTCCAGATGCCACCACTATGAGAAGTTTTGGAATTCGGTATACTCACCGTCTGAGATCATTCTTTGGTACCATGCCTTGCTAGCTTTGACCTTGATGCCGCCACTATGAGAAGTTTTCAAATTCGGTATAATCACCTGCCCGAGATCATTTCATGGTACCATGGCTTGCCAAAGCGCGTTGATTGCAGATGCCTCCTCCTGGCCACCGGCCTTGATTGCGATGCCTTGCCGCTCTACTCGCGTGCCGCTTGAGGAGTTCCCTCTCATTGTTTGCTAGCAACCTGCAAAATTATCCAGCACACCTACAGCCACGTCAGCTTTTCTAAATAAAACACAAAAAAACAAAAAGTTTTTCAGGGCCAATTTGTTAAATGGAAAGTTAGGATGTCCAGGGAGTAAAATTTTCTCTCTTCACGAACCCAAGTTATGGAGTGCAAGATTGAAAAGTTCACTAAGTCCATCTATTTCGGTAAAGCTGTGTATAAGCATGACACCTGCAGCATCAGCACCACAACCCAAGTATCAACATCAACATCACATAAACTACAAAATTAAAAATACAAGTTCCAAACCTTTTCAATGGGTTGTGGTCACTCAAAACGGATCCATTTCCCCATGGAACCACTCAATAGCCCAGCGCTCCCGAAAGATGCTCATTGTTTCATCATTCAATCCGTCCATCGGGCTGTTGGTCATGTCGAACTGAATAAATTCAGGGCATATGCCCCACAATCGGCACTGCAATAGGAAGATGACATTAGCATTAGAATCAGCTTATAAAACAATTCTATTATGTAAGTTAGTTTTATAGAAAATTTACCTTGACTCATTTGTTGGGATGGGAACGCGCTTGAGTGGCCACTTTCCTGTCAATGCTTCATCACCGAGGTGCTCAAACATCCCACTCTCGTGTAACAGCCGTAGGAACAACACTGACAGTGCCTCCAACTCGGCCTCCAACTGCTTGTCTCGACAAATTGTTAGGTTGCAGTCAAGGATCTTCAGTAACCTCTCCTCTAAGAGCGCGACGACTGCTATCCATTGCATTTCCTTGACCAGGATGATGCAGTAGACACTTTTAACCTTTGCCCAACTATGGCCATATTTGGGCCCGTTCCCCATTACATACAACATCATCCTGTCATCAAACTTAAATTGCGATATATCGATACCAGTGTTTGGCCAAAGGCCACATCAGTGATGGCACAATCGGGATACAGTAGATCACCATTGCTGGTTTGTCGCAGCCTCATCAGTGTCAATACCTCATCGATGTACTACATCAAATAAAAACAACATGATAAGTATACAATACCTCATGGAAAATATAAGCAAAAATAAGGAAAATTAAGCGAAAATAATTCACCGAGTCGTGAAGCCATCTGCCCATCGTCAAAATCTTTTCAAACCAATCTTGAGAATAATCCCTAGTCTTACACTTTACAAGGGCATCAATTCTGGATTCGTTGTAATAGGCATAGAAGGGTTTTTTCTTTTCCTCCTCTATTGGCTTATACAAATCAACAGTGGACTCCATTTTTGCTTGCACGCTTCCTCCCGCTTCCTCCATTTGTACATCCCCGCTTCCTTCGCCTCCCGCCTCAACCTCCTCCATTATAACTGCCCCATTCCTCCAGAAACCTCTTTAACCCCCTCAATTTTGGCTTCTTCCTCAATTTGTTTCTTTGTTTTCCTCTTAATTCCACGTGTTAGTACGGTGTAAGGCGATTTCACAAACCTCGCTTCTTTCGGCTCTCTTTCTTTTTAACCCTGGTTGCACTTTAACCGCCTTCAATACTCCACCAACTTCCTCCTGCACCCTACCAACTTCCTCCTGCACCCTACCAACTTCCTCTGCCACCTTATCCACTTTCTCCTCCACCCTTTTCAACTGCTCTTCCATCTTATCAAACAAACTCTTTATGAGGTCAACCACCTCACTCTCGCGACCCCGACGCCTCGGTAAAACAGTACCTGTTGTACCGGTTTGCCCGAGGCATATGAACCTCTTCCTCCCTCCCTCCCTCCTCCTCCCTCCCACCGAGCGCCTTCATCCTCCTCGGCGTTCCACATTCTCAAGCGGTGGCAACTTCCCTCACATGTGTGACCCCTTATAGGTCCCGCGTCAGGCAGTCTATCCCTTCATCCCTTTGATCCTTCAGTGCTCGAAAAGATGTGACATAGTGCTGTTGCGCTTCACCCCCAGTAGCGATGAGGAAGGGATGGACAACCCCCTGCAATAAGAAACAAAATCAATTAGATTTAATCGACATTTTAAAGCAAGTGCATGTTCAAGCTTAATCCTTTAATCTTACCCGAGCTGATTGAATTTCAATCTCTATTTGCTCATAATCCGAATGGGTACACTTGGGTCGTGCCACCGCAACATCCTAGGAAATATCATTGCTGGCAACAACCCTAATCCTCCCCCGCCTTAGCCGGAGACAGGGGATGGCCTCATACATCCAAGCCTACATTTAAAAAAAACAGTCCATATCATAATTCAAACACATATATTAAAAAAATATAACAAAAAGCTATTAATATTTACCTGCATTGCCCATGGGAAGCCAAACAAATTGTACGTCGCCGATCTATTCTTCTCGGCCCATTGGGAGTGCTTTAACGCTAGGTCTTTTGCTTGCAGGGACTCCATGGTTCGCTTAAATGATACCCGTCCCCACGGATAAGCATTAAAGAAGTTCAAGTTGCTTACAAACTTCACCCAATCAATATCAATGGCTTTTGTTGAGTCACTAGCCATTAGGATCAAATGTAAGAACAATACCAAGCACAGTTTGAATGTCTTTGAATCGTTAAACTCACCATCTTTTAACCTGTCCTCTAATTCCTGTGCCTTAATAGACTTCTTCCCCGCCAAAACCTTGTTAGCCAACCTTTTGGCTCCCGCACGTTATTCTTTTTTTCCTCAACCTCACCACGGCAATTCCCATCACAAGCCGAATCCACCAACGCATATTCCATCATCCTGAAACGTATTGGCTTTCCATCCACCATGAACCACATTTCGTGCTTTTTGTTGCTTTTTATTGAGTGCAGCAACATATAATGCACTCCCGACCCCCAAAATGTCTTTTTCCATTTTGTGTCCATATCCCAAAAATGATTGAAACAAGTCTCTTTGAATCTCCTTTCACCATTCCTCACTGTCCCTAAAATCCCCGTTATTCTCGTTAAAACATCCCAACTTGACCTCACTGTCACCCTCACAGGGAAGTACGGTATCGTATCGCTTACAACCTCAAATCTGTATTCTCTATAGTTTACACTCCGGAAAATCTGCACATTCGATATAAATAAAATATCAGCAAAAAAATTAAACCAAATCAAATATAAACAAAATATGCTCCGGAAGAATCACTTAAGCGATCTGGGCAGATTTGGTTCTGTCTCGGAAGATATCGCTTAAGAGATCTTGTACGAGTTAGAATCAACATCTATCAGATCTAAGATCGCTTAAGCGATCTTTTATATTGCTTAAGCGATCTTTTATATTGCTTAAGCGATTCATCGCTTTTACTCTTAAGCAATCCAAAATAGCTTAAGCGACCAAGAGTAAAAGCCATCAATCGCTTAAGCAATACAAAGGATCGCTTAAGCGATCTTAGGTCTCGACAAGTACAAATACCTTTTCTTCGGTGGCCTCCTCCTCTGAACTCTCGCCGGACTCCTCTTCCTGGCCTGAATTATGCCCGGCCTCCTCGTCCTCTTCAGAACTGTTTTGCTCTCTTCTCTCTTGTTGTGCCGCCATCGTCTCTACTGCTGGAACACCTTCACTGATCGGAGGATCTACCGGAGCAGCCATTGAACTGCTTGCGTGGTCGGACTCTACGATTCGAAGAGGCGTTGGGTTTTCCTTCTCATTGTTAATGTCAGCCATAGTTTTAAGAAAGGAAGAAGCTTTAGGATTCAATTGGGGTGTGAAAATTCATCGAATGTGGACTGTTATCACCGGAATGTGGACTGTTATCGCCGTAAATTGCTAAGATGTGTTTAGGGATTGAAGATATCGATTTTTGCCTTAATTGGTTTCGATTAAGCAATTTGAATATTTGGGGCTCTTTTGTAAATTTCAAATTTTAAAAACTTTCATTAATTATGATTTTGTCCTTATATGTTTTAATCTTTTCATTTTAACCCATTTTACATGTTTAATGGATCCTAACTGTGCCATGTCAGCTTCTCTAAATAAAAAAAATGGTAAACAGTTTCAAGGCCATTTTTTATTTATTTAGAGAAGCGCGTCACGCATTAGGGATCCATTAAATATGTAAAATGGGTTAAAATGAAAAGATTAAAATATAAGGACAAAATATAAGGAAAGTTTTTCCCCAAATTTTAAATTTAAAGAAAAAAACTTTTAAATATTCAATTAAACATTAATCGAAACCAATCAAGGCAAAAATCGATATCTTCAATCCCTAAACGCATCTGTGCAATTTCCAATGATAACGGTCCACATTCCTACAAATTTTCAAATCCAAATTCAATCCTAAAGCTTCTTCCTTTCTTAAAACAATGGCTGACATTCACAATGATGAAGAAAACCCAATGCCTCTACGAATCGTAGAGTCCGACAATGCAAGCAGTTCAATGGCTACTCTGGTGGATGTTCCGATCAGTGAAGGTGTTCCAGCAGCGGAGATGACGGCGGCACAACAAGAGAGAGAACAGGAGCAAAACGGTTCTGGTGAGGAAGAGGAGGCCAGCCAGAATCAGGCGAGGAAGAGGAGTCCCGCGAGAGTTCAGGCGAGGAGGAGGAGGTTGCCGAAGAAAAGGTATCGATACTGTCGCTTAGGCGATAATGTCCAAAGCATACTGAACATCTGATAAGAACTAAGGTCGCTTAAGCGATCCTTTGTATCGCTTAAGAGATTGATGGCTTTTACTCTTGGTCGCTTAAGCAATTTAGGATCGCTTAAGAGTAAAAGCAATGAATCGCTTAAGCGATATAAATGATCGCTTAAGCGATCTTAGATCTGGCAGATGTTGATTCTGCCTCGTAGAAGATCTTTTAAGCAATTTGTAATCGCTTAAGAGTAAAAGAGTTGTATCGCTTAAGCGGTCTTAGAACTGGCAGATGTTGATTCGACCTCATAGATCTCTTAAGCGATCTGTAATTTTTTAAGCGACCCAGAGTAAAAGGATTAATCACTTTTACTCTTGGTCGCTTAAGCGATTACAGATCGCTTAAGAGTAAAATAGTTTATCGCTTAAGCGATCTCAGACTGGCAGATGATTCTGCCTCGTAGAAGATCTCTTAAGCGATTATAGATCGCTTAACAGTAAAAGCAATGAATCGCTTAAGCGATACTTTGTATCGCTTACACGATCTAAGATCTAGGCAGATGTTGATTCTGTCTCGTGCAAGATCGCTTAAGTGATCTGAAATTGCTTAAGCGATCTTGCACGAGGCAGAATCATCTGCCCATCGATTAAGCGATTCTTCCGGAGCGTATTTTGTTTATATTTGATTTAGTTAAATTTTTTTGGTGATATTCTGTTTATATCGATTATGCAGATTTTCCGGAGCATAAACTTTAGAGAGTACGGGTTGGAGTGTGTAAGCGATACAATACCATACTTCCCTGTGCAGGTGATAGTGAGGTCAAGTTGGGATGTCTTAACGAGAATAATGGGGATTTTATGGACACTGAGGAATGGTGAAAGGAGATTCAAAGAGACTTGTTTCAGTCAATTTTGGGATATGGACACAAAATGGAAAAAGACATTCTAGGGGTCGGGAGTGCATTATATGTTGTTGCACTCAATAAAAAGCAACAAAAAGTACGAAATGTGGTTCGTGGTGGATGGAAAGCCACTACGTTTCGGGATGATAGAATATGTGTTGGTGACTGGCTTAAGATGTGGGGAATTGCTAGGTGAGGTTGAGGCAAAAGGAATAAAGGACAGTCCGGCAGCCAAAAGGTTGGCTAACAAGGTTTTGGCGGGGAACACGTCTATTAAGGCACATGAATTAGAGGAAAGGTTAATAAATGACGAGTTTAACGATTCAGAGACGTTCAAACTGTGCTTGGTTTTGTTCTTACATTCAATCCTAATGGCTGGTGACTCAACAAAAGCCATTGATATTGATTGGGTGTGTAAACCCCGCGTATTATTCCAATGCCTTAAGGTATGAAATTTACCTTTTCAAGTAAATTTTTTTTTTTTAAATGGAAGGGTAAAATGGTCAATTTACATGTATTTTGAGATGTGGCCATTATAAAGTGTAAGGGGTGATGTCATTGAAGAGAAATGAGGGTAGAATGGTCATAAAGTTGATTGATATGGTAAAATGGCGTAAACGGTAACCAAGGGTATAATGGTCTTTTCATACAAATCCATATGAAATAAGTATCCATAAAAGTTCTCCAAGGGTAAATTAGTCATTTACCTAATGGGACTGCTTAATTGTTAAGTGTTTTAAAGAAGTCAAATGGCATTAAATGGGTGCTTATCTTTATGTTGTGGTGGAAATGACCAAAACGCCTTTATATGAAAAATTTATGCCAAATGACCCTTATATCTAACTTTTATTGACCAATCACATTAGAGCAACAATGGAATAAATATTTACAAGGTTTAAAGAGAGAGTAGTCGGCCTTGTACACCCCAAACATATCATCTTCTTCTTCATCTCTCAAATCCACCATAAAAGCCACTAATTCAAGTATTTTATTCTCAAATTTTCTTAGGGTTTCAAGTTGTTTTTCAAAGGAGATCACCATTCACACTTAAAGAACTTCAATTTCAGGGTTTAAGGTGAGTTTCAAAACCCTAGTTTTTCTTATCTCTTAGTTAAAAGAGAAATTTATAAGTGGTTATGTGTGTAAGGTAGAAAGGGTGAACCTTTGGAGCCAAGGAGGAGTGCCTTTTGCTTTGACTACTAAGGTAAGGAAAAAAATCTCCCCTATGACTACAATTGATAACACCTAGGGTTTATGAAACTTACATTTATTTATGTTAATATGAGTGTGATGCTATGTTTTGGTTATGGATTGTTTAAATGGGTGTGTTGATTGGTGTATGTGTGCATATGGAGGATGATTATGCCAATTAAGAGACTTGTAGTTGGACGATGTTTTGGCACTTTTTGGTTCTGTAAAAAGGGAGGTTTTTATGGCCTTTTATACTTAGAATGACATGGTAAATGATATGAATGTGCAAATGAAGGTGGCATGGTTAAAATGAATAGAATTCGGATTTGGCTTTTCAAGACTTATACTGTACATGCTTCACTGAATCAGTCATAACTGGAGTTATAGAAGTCCGATTGAGTTGATTCTTGAAGTGTTAAAAATTTTAGAAACAGACCTAAAACTTTTATGTTTTAGCCAAAAATAAATTCGAATTAGAAGATAAGGAAAAAAATTGCTTGAAAAGTGACGAACTGTATGGCATCCACCTTCTTAATGGAAATTCCTATTTGTTTCTAATTCTAATAAACCCCTGAATAATCTTACTACTAAAATTCCTTGTATTGTATGAGAAATTGAATGAATTAAGTTAATAAGTTTAGTAGGAGAATATAGTATGATTGAGCATGGGAGATGTTAGTCCATATGTTTGCATTCATAATGGTAATGCATATAGCTTATTTTAGTTGTCTTATGAAAAATTTATAAAATGTTAAAGAATGAATTCCATGAGTCTCTTGAGGTATAAACCAAGATCAGAGGAATGGAATTCTTATGGAAACCATGAGTCCTTTGAGGTGACGACCAAGAACAAGGTAATAGTTCAAATGAATCCGATCAGATAACAAAGACTAATGAAATCGTCAAGTATAAAGACAAAACAAATAAGCATGCCATGTACATGAATATTTCATAAGTCATATATGTTCTATGTTACATTATGTATGGTTATGTTATGACTTATGTTTATGAGAAAAGTCCAAAATGTATGATATGTTTTATGAACTTGTTATGTTAAAGAATGAAGGTCATGTTTTGTAGGTAGGTAAGGTCCTAAGTAATATACTTGTATAATGAACCTTAATAGTTTATAAATGACCATATTCCTTACTGAGCGATTAGCGCTCACCCACGAAATGTTTTAAAATGTTTTGCAGGTAAGGATTGAGGCATGAAGTTGGAAGAGGATTCCGAGGGACGCTATGAGCATGAAGGGATGTTTTAATGATGACTATCGAATGGTTTTGCTAATATTTAGTGTAGTAATTATGTTCCTATTTCATAATATAGTAAATATGTCCATATTTTATAATAGAGTAAATATGTTGTATTAATAAAGGAAATCAAATTACTAGTAAATTTTGTAAAAGTGTGTATGTTCTAGTAAGTATTACTATGGATTTCATAATTTACTCCAAGAAAGGAAACTATATTTTTTTTTACTTATACAATGAACTCATTATAGTTTAGAAATTAAATTAATAAATATATATATAAATATGTTTATAAACTACAAGTTTATTCTTTAAATAGGATTTTAAAATAAACTTCTTTCCTAGGCATGCGTTTTCTAGGTTCTCAATGGCCAAGGGATACTTAGGAAATACCCAGCCAGGGAGGGGTTTTACAGGGTGATGTTTGTAAGCAACTTGAATTTCTTTAATGCTTATCCATGGGGACAACTATCATTTAAGCGAACCATGGAGTCCCTGCAAGCAAAAGAGCTGGCGTCAAAGCACTCCCAATGGACGAAGAAGGGTAGAAAGGCCATGTACAATTTGTTTGGCTTCCCGTGGGCAATGAAGGTAAATATTAATAGCTTTTTGTTATATTTTTTTTAATATATGCGTTTGAATTATGATATGGACTATTTTTTTTTACAATGTAGGCTTGGATGTATGAGGCCATCCCTATCCTGGCTAAGGCAGGGGGGAGGATTAGGTCTTCTTCAGTTGTGCAACAGACATTTCCTAGAATGTTGCGGTGGCAGGACCAAAAGTGTACCCATTGGGATTATGAGCAAATAGAGATTGAAATTCAATCAGCTCGGTAAGATTAAAGGATTAAGCTTTTGAATATGCACTTGCTTTAAAATGTCGCTTAAATCTAATTGATTTTGTTTCTTATTGCAGGGGGTTGTCTGTCCCTTCCTCACCGCTACTGGGGGTGAAGCACAATAGGACTATGTCACATCTTTCTGAGCACTGGAGGATGAAATGGATGAAGGGATAGACCGCCTGACGTGGGAGCTACAAGGGGTCACACATGTGAGGGCAGTTGCAGGGCCACTGCTTTAGAATGTGGTTGACGCCGAGGAGGATGAAGCAGGAATCGACGGGAGGGAGGAGGAGGGGAGGGAGGAACAGGTTCATATGCCTCAGCAAACCGGTACAACAAGTACCGCTTTGCCAAGGCGTGCGGGTCGGGAGAGTGAGGTGGTTGACCTCATAAACAGTTTGTTTGATAGTTTTACAACAGCTATTTATGGTAAGTTTGATAGGGTGGAAGAGCAGTTGAAAAGGGTGGAAGAGAAAGTGGATAAGGTGGGAGAGAAAGTTGTTAGGGTGGAGGAGGAAGTTGGTGGAGTATTGAAGGCGGTTGAAGTGCAACCTGGGCTGAGAAGAGAGAGCTGAAAGAGCAGGTTTGTGAAATCGCCTTACACCATACTAACATGTGGAATTAAGAGGAAAACAAAGAAACAAAGTGAGGAAGAAGCCAAAATTGGGGAGGTTAAGGAGGTTGCTGGAGGCAGTGGGGCAGTTATAATGGAGGAGGTTGAGGCGGGAGGCGAAGGAAGTGGGGATGTAGAAATGGAGGAAGCGGGAGGAAGCGGGCAAGCAAAAATGGAGTCCACTGTCGATTTGTATAGGCCAATAGAGGAGGAAAAGAAAAAACCATTCTATGCCTATTACAATGAATCCGGAAGTGATGCCCTTATAAAGGGTAAAATCGGGGATTATTCTCAGGAATGGTTTGGAGAGATTTTGACGATGGGCAGGTGGCTTCACAACCCAGTCAATTATTTTCGCTTAATTTTCCTTATTTTTGCTTATCTTTTCCATGAGGTATTGTATACTTATCATGTTGTTTTTATTTGATGCAGGACATCTATGAGGTATTGGCACTGATGAAGCTGCGACAAACTAGCAATGGTGATCTACTGTATCCCAATTGTGCCATCACCGATGTGGCCTTTGGCCAAACACTGGTATCGACATATTGCAATTGATTGAAAAAGGCCATTGGTGCATCTGTAGCAAAAGGAGCCAAACGAAAACGATCGCGCACAAATGACTTGGACTGCGTCCCTAATGATTTTAGGTTTGATGACAGGATGATGCAGTATGTAATGGGGGACAGGCCCAAATATCGCAACAGTTGGGCAAAGGTTAAGAGCGTCTACTGCATCATCCTGGTCAAGGAAATGCACTGGATAGCAGTTGTTGTGCTCTTAGAAGAGAGGTTGCTGAAGATCCTTGACTGCAACCCAACAATTTGTCGAGACAGGCAGTTGGAGGTTAGGCCGAGTTGGAGCCACTGTCTATGTTGTTCCTGTGGCTATTACGCGACAGCGGGATGTTTGACCACCTCGGTGATGACGCATTGATGGGAAAGTGGCCACTCAAGCACGTTCCCGTCCCAACAAATGAATCAAGGTAAATTTTGTATAAAACTAACTTACATAATACAATTGTGAAATAAGTTGATTCTAATGCTAATGTGCTCTTCCTATTGCAGTGCTGATTGTCGGGCATATGCCCTAAAATTTATTCAGTTCGACATGACCAACACCCCGATGGACGGATTGAAGGACGAAACAATGACCATCTTTTGGGAGCGCTGGGCTGTTGAGTGCTTCCATGGGAAAATGGATCCGTTTTTAGTTACCACAACCCAATCAAAAGGTTTGGAACTTGGACTTTGAATTTTGTAGTTTATGTGATGTTCATGTTTATACTTGGCTTGTGGTGCTGATGCTGCATGTTTAGGGTTATACAGAGCTTTACCGATATAGATGGACTCAGTGAACTTCTCAATGTTGCACCCCATAACTTGGGTTCGTGATGAGAGAAAATTTTGTAGGTTGCTGGCAAACAATGAGATGGAACTTTTGAAACTGGCTTGGGCTGTCAGACTAGGCTGCCCGCAAGGCATCTGTAATCAAGGCTGGTGGCCAGGAGGAGGCATCTGCAATCAAAGCTGCTGGCAAGGTATGGTACCAAACAATTATCTCAGACAGTGATTAAACCGAATTTGAAAGCTTCTCAAAGTGGCGGCATCTGCAAGCAAGGCTGCTGGCAAGGCATGGTACCAAACAATGATCTCTGACAGTGATTATACCGAACTTGAAAGCTTCTCAAAGTGGCTGAGGATTTATTCTGTTTGGGCACTATTATGAATGATTTTAAGTTTAAACTTTTAATTCATTGATGCCTCTTACTTTTTTATTTGTGATGGATTAGATTGATATAAATGACTTTATTTTGCTGCTTATTCTTTTCGGATTTGGGAGGAAAATGATTCTACCTCGGAATGTATCATAATCACAGTTATTTCAAAATTACCTCTATAAAGACAGATCATTACATAATTCAAGAGAAATGTAGGATTCTTATCTTTTTCTCATGATCGATTAAGCGATATATAAGCGACCACATATATCTCTTAAATGACCAACATTTTTCCCCAAATGATTGCTTAAGAGATCTTAACTGGCTTAAGCAACCAAATTTGAAAAAAAAAGAATCGCTTAAGATATACAATGGATCGCTTAAGCGATTATTCATCTGGGAAGATGCGTCGGAAGTGATTGCTTAAGCGATCAAAGATTGATTAAGCGACCATGATTAAAAGCGATTCATCGCTTAAGCGATCCTGTAGTATCGTTTAAGCGATCACGAACTGGGCAGATCTGATTCTGCCTAGTAAGAGATCGCTTAAGCGATCCAAGATCGATTAAGCGACCAAGAGTTAAAGCGATTTATCACTTAGATCGCTAAGAGATCATAGATCTTGGCAGATTTGATTTTGCCTAAGAAGAGATCGGTTAAGCGATCTTAAATCACGTAAGCGACCAAGAATCGCCGGGATGTGTGAGAACGGCCTACAAACGTCCCGTCAGTGGTAATTCACCGATGTGGCTTTTTTCCACTAGATCGATGCTGGATCTCGCCAGAAAAGGCCACATGTGACTGTCATGGACGGCCAAAGGAAAGGCCACAATGACGGCCATATCTAGCCTTAAAATACCAGATCTACGGCAGATCTTGCCATAGATCTGGTCTTTTTGGGCAAAATCTGTGGTCAATGTGACCAGTGTGCGTCGTAACGCACTTTTCTGGCTGGATGTCGGCGTCGATATGGCATTTTCCGACGGTGATATTTTGGTAGGTGGGGGTGTATTTGTTAAATTTTAAAATTACTCTTGGGGGTATTTGATTATTAATAAACTTAAGGGGCCTAAAAGTAATTAAAAATAAATCTAATATTTCTAAATAATTAAACAAACTAACATTTTTGAAATATGGATATAAATATTTAACCAAAAGCACCCTTTATGTTATGAAGAATGAAGGATAAGATTTGTTTACTATTTATGATATCGCGTACACCCTAAAGGCATTTTATTGCTCGAAGTTTTAACATCTTTATGTTCCGAGAAAAGAAGAACCATATTTGTTCCGAGAACTTGCATGGTTACCTAGTTCTCTTGAACCCTATATATTTAATATAGACGGCCACATTCTACACCATATATGTTTGATATAGATGTAAAAGAACTAAATGTTTAATTAAGATATAATAATGGTCATATTCCACTTAACGAATTGTACACCTCAACCCTAAAGCCATTTTTATTGAAACCAGCTCTAACTCTGCAAAACCATCTGCACAAGCAAAAACCGTCTTTTTCTTTATCCATATCTCAACCATAAAGCCATTTTATTGCTCGAACTCTTAACATCTTTGGTTTGACGATTCGATCAGTGAACCATGACCGTTATTAGATTTTTATTAAATATATAGTTCTTGTACATCTATATCAAACATATATGGTGTAGAATGTGGCCGTCTACATTAAATATATAGGGTTGAAGAGAACTAGGTAACCATGCAAGTTCTCGGAACAAATATGGTTCTTCTTTTCTCGGAACATAAAGATGTTAAAACTTCGAGCAATAAAATGCCTTTAGGGTGTACGTGATATCATAAATAGTAAACAAATCTTATCCTTCATTCTTCATAACATAAAGGGTGTGTTTGGTTAAATATTCGTATCCATATTTCAAAAATGTTTGTTTGTTTAATTATTTAGAAATATTAGCTTAAGAGATCCTTGATACCACTTAAGCGATTCCTCTCTGTTTCGCTAGGTTGATTAAGCGATCATTTATCGTTTACGCGATCATGTGATGGGCAGATTAAAAATATGTTCTAAGGTGCATGATCTCTTAAGCGATCACACATGATCACTTAAGCGATTACGCTCTTTTTCGCTTGGTCGATTAAGTGATTTTCATCGCTTAAGCGATCATGTGATAGGCAGATTAAAAATTTGTTCTAAGGTGCATGATCTCTTAAGCGATGATACATGATCGCTTAAGCAATTATCCTCTTTTTCGCTTGGTCGATTAAGCGATCTTCATCGCTTAAGCGATCATGTGATGGGCAGATTAAAAATTTGTTCTAAGGTGCATGATCTCTTAAGCGATCACACATGATCGCTTAAGCGATTACGCTCTTTTTTGTTTGGTCGATTAAGCGATCTTCATCGCTTAAGCGATCATGTGATGGGCAGATTCAAAATCTATTTTAAGGTGCACGATCTCTTAAGTGACCATGATCACTTAAGCGATTTCCCTTTTTTCGGCTTGGTCGATTAAGCGATCCTACATCGCTTAATCGATCATGTGATGGGCAGATTCAAATCTATTTTAAGGTGCATGATTGCTTAAGCGAGCCATGATATCGCTAAAGTGATTCTTGTCTTTTTCGCCTGGTCGATTAAGCGATATTGGATCGCTTAAGCGATCATGTGATGGGCAGATTCAAAATCTGTTTTAAGGTGCATGATCTCTTAAGCGATCCATCATGATCGCTTAAGCGATTTCTCTTTTTTGGCTTGGTCGATTAAGCGATCCTACATCGCTTAATCGATCATGTGATGGGCAAATTCAAATCTTTTTTAAGGCACATGATCGCTTAAGCAATCTGTGATATCGCTAAAGCCATTCCTGTCTTTTTCCCCTGGTCGATTAAGCGTATTGGATCGCTTAAGCGATCATGTGATGGGCGATTCAATCAGCCCAGGGGCATGATCGCTTAAGCGATCCGTTTTATTGCTAAAGCGATTCCTCCCTTTTTCGCTTGGTCACTTAAGCAATCATGTGATGGGCAAAATAGTCGGTTTTAAAGGTGCATGATCGCTTAAGCGATGAGTCATATCGCTTAAGCGATCCTGTATGAACAACCATTTGTAGCTTAAGCGATACACTTAGTCACTTATCGCTTAAGCGAGCATGGGCAATACATACTTTTCCATCTTTTCTCCTGAATTTTGACAAACTAAAATTACCAACACGTATTAATTCCATACTTTCTCCTCAATTTTACAACCTAATTCCAAACTAAAATCAACAACAAATATTTAGGGCATGTAACAAGAAATATAAAGAATGATTTATTAAAGGTAACAATAAAATTTATAACATCAATAATTGAAAACAATAACTCATCAACGGTTGGCCTTGGCAACTCCCTGAATTTCATCCTTCTTCGAACCTAATTTTCTGGATTTGCATGTGATTGCTTTTGGCAACTGCTTCTCTTGTGGCCAGGTTGCTTGCAAATTGAGCACTTGTTCATCTTCCGGGGAACCTCAAAGGCTGATGGAATACGCTTAACTCTTTTTCTCCCCTTTGCTGTCTTCTTGAATGGCGAGTGGATGATAATGTTAGCCACCTCTAGCGGCACTACCCACTGCTCTTCTGGAGGCACCGGATATATCATTTCTGAATAAGCTAGCATGTAGTGATCTGTCATATAGAGAGGGGAGCAAAGTTCCATGTAAATTCTTGAACCAAAATCCGGCTTCCGTTGGTGTTTCAATGCTGCTAATGCATGAGGACAAGGTAAACGTTGAATGTCAAACACTTTACAGCTGCAAGTTTTTCTAACAAGGTTAACTAGAGCATCCGAACCATAACAGCGCACAGTGAACTCTTGAGCATTAAGAGGATAGGCAACCAGTGCATTTGATAGTTCCATACGTTCTCGCAATAATTTTTCAGCTGACGGAACAAGGGTTGCAGTAAAATTATCTAACTCTGTACAACGCTCATGGAACCACCGCGACAGTGTCTTTTGGATTGCATAAAAAAGTGCAACTATTGGAAACTCTCTTTCTATTAACAACTTCGAATTTATGGACTGAGCTATGTTCATGGTCATGACATCAAACCTTCTTCCAGGAAAGTAAGCTCTACTCTATCGCTCGAAACCAACGTCATGCTCAAGATACTTAGCAACTCTATCATCCTTGATTTGGATTTGCTGGAACTGCTCCTCGAACGCATCAACCCGATAAGCTTTTGCTGCCATGTAGTATGTCTGAAGGAGGCCAGCACACTTAAACTTTTGTTTTATGTTCTCACCAAGGTGCCTCATACAGAATTTGTGATGTGCTTGGCTGTAAATAGTGGCAATCCCTTTCTTTATAGAGTTGTGCCTATCGTATATTATGCCCAACTCGTCAGTGTCAGGCACTATCGTACGTAACTGCTGAAAAAACCAAGTCCACGACTCGCCATTCTCAGAGTCAACCACACACCATGCAACATGATATGTGTGATTCTCGCAGTCATGTACAGTGGCCACCAACAATGTACCTCCATACTTTCCCGTCAGAAAGCAACCATCAACAGCCAACACCTTTCTCATGTTTACAAAACCCCTTATAGCAGAACCGTAAGCAACAAAAAAATATTTAAACATCATATTCTGTCCCCACTTCAAAGCCGTCTTGCTACCTTGGTTTGTCAACTCAAGCATATAACGGTGCGCTTCTAATACTGCATACTCGTGCTCCGGCGTGCCCCTCACAAAATCTTGTGCATGTTGTCTCTTTTTCCAGCATTTCCAGTAACTAACAGCACATCCCAACTCTGTGCGCACAAGTCTCTGAATGTCTTTAGGAGATGGACCTTTCCTTCCAACGAACCGACTTTTGACAAATTGTCCAATAAAATCAGCGGACGCTTGTTGATGCTCACTTGAAATATGTCCCAAACCACAAGTGTGCTCACGGGTATATGTGCTAAGCATAAATTTTTTCGACTTCGCCAACCTTTTACAATAAATCCGCCACTTGCACTTTCAGTCATGACATGCAACTGTCACACCGAATGAATTTGACTTTTTGGTGATGAACTCAAAATTACCTCTCATGACAACAAGTTTTAGCTTCCTCACCACTTCCTCTTTGTTGTCAAATAAATACCCTGTGTGCAAATCAGATCCATCCGTAAAAACATGAGCTGATTCACTACTACCTCCAATTGCCCTCTCTAAACCTGCATAAACGACCATGGTGTTCTCTTCCTCACAATCTATGCCTTCTGCATAATCTGTATTTAAAGGAATCTCTACATTTGTAGGAACATCTACGGGGTCCTCCTCCTCAACATTTTCATTCTGCCCCCCATCACCAACCTCTTCTACAGTGTCCTCCTCACCACCCAATTCACCGTCTACTCTTGATTTTTCAACTAACAAATCAATGGCCTCGTAGTTCAAATTTAAACCAGGCAAATCTCTTCCTACTTCCTCGTTATCCCCTTCCTTTGAACCAACTTCGAACGGTTTTTTCTACAAGAGAAACCCTTAAAATCGACCTCGAACCATTATCGGCCACATCAATCATATATAACTTCACGCTTTCATCCGACTTTAATATAACGAGAGGTACCTTATAATGTTCAGGAACTCTGCTTAAAACATACTTCACAACTATATCACTACGCGAGCAACTCAAATTACCTCTTCTAATTATTTCATCAATCAACTCATCAAAACTAACCTCTGTGCTCACCGCAATTGGTATAGCTTCTTTGCTCTTCCCAATCCACTGCCAGCTACGTCCTTTCTCCACCCACTCACCAAAATATTCAACACTCAAAACAACTTGTCCCATGTGTAATAATAGCCAACTACCTGTAATGCAAGAAAAAAAAAATTCTTAAATGTTGTACTAAGGGTTCAAATATTTTAAAAAGAATATGCACAGTCGCTTATATAGTCTGCGGTATTGCTTAAGCGATCATGGTTATTTATACTGGATTGCTTAAGCGATACACTTGATCGCTTAAGCGATCCAGTATAAATAACCATGATCGCTTAAGCGATTTGCTCCTATACACCAGACTTTTACCAGATCGCTTAAGCGATCTATCTGTTGCATAACTGATCGCTTAAGCAATCTATCTGCTACATTACCAGACCTACCAGATCGTTTAAGCTATCCATCATACCCAGAACACATTTTCAGTCATCTCTACCTACAATCGATTCCATCATACCCAGAGAACACATACCCAGAACAAATTTTCAACAAATTTCACTCCTTTCAACTTGCATTACATCAAACACAACCCAACAACCTAAAAAACTAAATCAAAATCATAACCCAAACCCCATCCATTATTAAATCTTTGTAAATCTAAATATTAAATGTAAAAAGGAGATACACATGCTTAGAGGAAATGTCAGGAGGAGGAGGAAAAGGATCTTTGGCGGAGAAGATGTTAATGGTGGAGGAAGAATAAAGTGTTAATGGCGGAGGAACAAGAAGATATAGAGGAATGAGGAAGAAGAAGATGTAGAGGAAGGAGGAAGAAGAAGAAGATGCAGAGGAAGGAGGAAGAAGAAGAAGATGCAGAGGTAGAGATGCGTTAATGGCGGGAAGGTGTTTGGGTTTGTTTGCAATAATTTCGGGTTTGTGGGAATATAGTATAATTTTGAAAAGATTACATAATACTTCATTAATCCTAATTAAGCACTAATTACCCTTAATCAATAATATGGCTATTTAGTTAACACTTTAAAACTTGATAGCCTTTTAATTAAATGCAAGCTTGCAATGGCCTTTTAATAAACGGCCCCGTGGAGTTTCTGGGGCGGTGGGAGGAAATTTAACTCCCAAGCCATCCCAAGTTTTCATTTAACAAAATGGCCATGAAAATCTTTTTGATTTTTTTTGGGTTAAAAAATAGGACGTGGCACACTTAAGTGTAATTAAAGCAGCAAAAAGGATTATGGTGAAAAGATTTAAACATTTGTGGGTTAAAGTATAATAAAGAGAAGTTGATTTAAAATTTGAAAGGCAAAACACATTTCTCTGAGCTTCTCTTTCTCACAACAGGATTCAAACACCTTTCTCTCTCTTGTTTTTTCTTCCAATTTTCTAAATTTCTAAATTTCTTTGCTCTTTGCATTTTTGTCATTCCTTGCCATTCCTGATTAAGTTATAATTGTTGAGATCCTTAAAGAAACAAAAAAAAACTCATCTACTCCCCAAATTGTAGGCACCACTGGATCTACAAAAAATGGAGAAGAAGAAGTTGTGGTGGAGTAACTTCCGATGACTGAAGTTGCTCCACCAGGAGAGAAGACGGTGCCGACGGAAGACATTCTATTGGCAGAACAAGGGAGGTCAAGAGTTGAAATTGAAACTAAAGAGGAGGATGCCGATGCAAATTCCAAGCGTCGGACATGATCGCTTAAGCGACCAAGAGTTAAAGCAAAGGATCTACCAAGATTAAAAGCAAAGGATTGCTTAAGCAATTTGGTATATGACAGAAGATCGTTTAAGCGATCTGGTATAAGCGATCGTGCATCTGGGCAGAAGTTGATTCTGCTTCGGACATGATCGCTTAAGCGATTATAAATCGCTTAAAGCAACCAACGTTAAAAGCAAAGGATCGCTTAAGCGATCATGCGTCTGGGCACTTATTTATTGTCTTGTTCATGATCGCTTAAGCGATCTACCAATAGTAAAAGCAAAGAATTGCTTAAGCGATACACTTAGTCGCTTAAGCAATTGTGCATCTAGGCAGAAGTTTATTCTGCCTCGGACATGATCGCTTAAACGATTTTTAATCGCTTAAGCGACCAAGGTTAAAAGCAAAGGATCGCTTAAGCGATCGTGCGTCTAGGCACTTATTGATTCTGTCCTGTTCGTGATCGCTTAAGCGACCAAGTGTAAAAGCATAGAATCGCTTAAGTGATAACATAAATACAACCAGATCTCTTAAGCGACTAAGTCTAAATACGCAGGATCGCTTAAGCGAGAAATGAAATCTCTTAAGTGATCCAGTGTATTTGGATTATTTTTATTGTATTTCAGTAGATTGGTTAAGCGATTAACGCTATCTTAGACATATAAGGTGTACGATTCATTCAGTGGACCATGACCATTATTATATTTTAATTAAATTAGTTCTTTTACGGCTATATTAAACATATATGGTGTAGAATGTTTACGTCTATATTAAACTTATCAGGTGTACGATTCGTTCAGTGGACCATGACCGTTATTATATTTTAATTAAATTAGTTCTTTTACGACTATATTAAACATTTATGGTGTAGAATGTTTACATGTATATTAAACATATCAGGTGTACGATTTGTTCAATAGACCATGACCGTTATTATATTTTAATTAAATTAGTTCTTTTACGACTATATTAAACACATATAGTGTAGAATGTTTACGTCTATATTAAACATATCAGGTGTACGATTCGTTCAGTGGACCATGTCTGTTATTATATTTTAATTAAATTAGTTCTTTTACGGCTATATTAAACATATATGGTGTAGAATGTTTACGTCTATATTAAACATATCAAGTGTACGATTCATTCAGTGGATCATGACCGATATTATATTTTAATTAAATTAGTTCTTTTACGGCTATATTAAACATATATGGTGTAGAATGTTTATGTCTATATTAAATATATCAGGTGTACGATTCATTCAGTAGACCATGACCGATATTATATTTTAATTAAATTAGTTCTTTTACGGCTATATTAAACATCTATGGTGTAGAATGTTTACATCTATATTAAACATATCAGGTGTACGATTTGTTCAATAGACCATGACCATTATTATATTTTAATTAAATTAGTTCTTTTACGGCTATATTAAACACATATGGTGTAGAATGTTTACGTCTATGTTAAACATATCAGGTGTACGATTTGTTTAGTGGACCATGACCGTTATTATATTTTAATTAAATTAGTTCTTTTACGGCTATATTAAACATATATGGTGTAGAATGTTTACGTCTATATTAAACATATCATGTGTACGATTCATTCAATGGACTATGACCGTTATTATATTTTAATTAAATTAGTTCTTTTACATCTATATTAAGCATATGTCCATAAACATGGAAAATAAATATTGAAGTAAATTACCCTTAATCGCTTAAGCGATCCCGTCTATTTAGCCTTGGTCTACAGAGTAGATGGTTGCAGAGTTCAATTTTATATGAATATTATATTTTTTTATATTACTTTATTGCCAAGAACTAACAGAAATAATAGAATAACAATAGATTTTTCAGTTTTATGTACGATGCTGATTGACAAAGACCGAAGTGTTCTTTTCACATTCTATTAAAATGAAAAAAATAATTAATAATTAATAAAAAAGGCCTAAATATTAAATAAACATTATGGAATATAATTTCTTACCGAAGTATATAGCTTACTGCATCGCTTAAGCGATCTAGTACAAATAAGCCTGATCGCTTAAGCGATCTGCTGCCATATATCTGATCGCTTAAGCGATCTGCAGCCATATACCAGACATACCAGATCGCTTAAGCGATCTTCTGTCATAGACCAGATCGCTTAAGCGATCCATCATATCCAAAACACATTTTTAGCTATCTCCACCTACAATCGGTGCTATCACCCCTAGCTACTCACAATGTAAGAAAATATTCAACAAATTTCACTCCTTTCAACTTACATTACATCAAACAAAACCCAACAACCTAAACAACTAAATCAAAATCATAACCCAAACCCCATCCATTATTAAATCTTTGTAAATCTAAATATAAAATAAAAAGAGGAGATACACATACTTAGACGAAATTTCAGGAGGAGGAGGAGGGGATCTTTGGCGGAGAAGATATTAATGGTGGAGGAAGAAGAAAGTGTTAATGGCGAAGGAACAAGAAAATATAGAGGAATGAGGAAGAAGAAGATGTAGACGAAGGAGGAAGAAGAAGATGTAGACGAAGAAGAAGATGTAGACGAAGAAGAAGATGCAGACGAAGCTAAGAAGAAACAGCAACCAAGGTGGAGATGCGTTAATGGCGGGAGGAAGAAGAAGGTGTTTGGGTTTGTTTGCAAGAATTTCAGGTTTTTGGGAATATAGTATAATTTTTAAAAGATTACATAATACTTCTTTAATTATAATTAAGCACTAATCAAGTTTAATTACCCTTAATCAATACTATAGCTATTTAATTAAAACTTTAAAACTTGAAAGCCTTTTACTTAAATTCAAACTTGAGAGGTTGTTTTAATAAACTGCCCCGGGCGGTGGGGTGGGGAAAAAAGATAAAAAGGGGCCAGGCAATTTATTCTATTTATTTGAAATTTGATTTTTTTTTCTTAATTATTAAAAATTGGTTATTTATTAAGTTATATTTTATATATTTTTTCTTTTGCTTAAAAAACTTAATTTTTTCTTTTATTTAATAGACTAATTTTTAATAAAAATAAAAATGTTTATCTTTAATAAATAAAATATATATTATTATTCATCATATCCAACACAAATGATATTATTGGACCCTTCATAATTTTTATAAATTTAACGACCCAAACTTTTCAATTAAGTTTTTTTCAGATTTTTATATCTATTTAATTAATCAATTATTTATGCTTATAAAAAAATAAAAATGTCTATCTTTAATATATAAAATATATATTATTATTTGTCATAACTATAAATATTATAATTGATTTTTGTTATAATTTCAAGCTAATACATATTCATCATTTACATGCATGTATATTATTATTTGCCCCATAAAATTAGAAGTTTAAATCAATCACTCAATCGAGTCCTTGTTGTAATAAATTAGAAATTACACATTAAATTAAATAGAGTATTAACTAAACCACATATCAAACACCCACCTCAAGGGTAACTTGAATTGCATAATTTACCCCAATCTTCTAATTTCATATGATCATATACTGTATATACTTTAGTATGTGACAACCCGAAAGAATGAAAGTGTTCTAAAAAAGACGAGACAACCGCCTGTATGGTCTAAAGATTATGTTATTAATTAATCAAACACTGGTTGTAGGATATTTTTCTGATATTAATTAATTTAGTCAAGTTTCATTAGTCTAGAGTTATTATTAGAAGTTGGAGTAGTATTATGATTAAGTATTGCTAGGTATGATTAGGAATATTACTCATTACAAAATTGATATTTTACCATTAGAATCCGTTTAGAATTAGGAATTAGGATAACTTGTAAGTCTATATAAGAAGCCTAAGCCATGGATTATCATTGTATTTTTATTTGATTAAGATATATTCTAATATGCTAAAATGGGTTTTTTTCTTTTCTTTTCTTTCCAAATTAAGAGTAAATTTTGTGCAAAGATTATTGGTGGAGCTGCTAAACTTTAATGAAATAAATAAATAAATAAAAACCAAAGAAAAAACCCTTTTTAAAAAAAAATGGGTAATGTGGGAGTCAAACCTATGCACTCCTCTTAACACTTCCCTTTAACCACTCAAGCAAACATGCTCGTTTATTTTTTCTTCCTTACTAATTATATATATTTATTTTGTTTGATATATCTATCTAAAAATACAAACTCACAGCTAAAGTGTGAGGGAAACAATTGCATTTTAGAGTGTGTTTGTCCCCTCCCCTTGCTTCTTCTCCTTCTTCCATTTTATTTTTCTTCTTTCAGGATTTGGTTTTCCCAATTCAATTTTACAAAGAAAAGAAGAGACCAAAGGTGGCCCACTTAACCCAATTCAATTTTTCCCTTTTTCGCCCAATTCAAATTTTCACTTTTTCGTTGTAACACCGAAGAAAATTAGGAGAAGCAAAGGAGAGTTCATAAGGACATTCTTTTTTTCCCTTTTTCGCCCAATTCATTTTTTCCCTTTTTGTAACCATGGCTGAATCGATTTATTTTTTATGTGAACGTGTAATACAGACATTAATATTTAACATGTGATCCAAATATTAAGTCTATAACATTAAAGCCGAAAATGTAAATATTTGTATTCAGATTGAATTTGATTTGTATTCTTTTATTATTAAAGCCAAAAATCGTACATAATATTTACATTTATAAAATTATTAATGATTTTGTATTTTATACAATTTTTTGGCCTTTTCGAGTTTTTAAAAAGAAAAATTAAAGGAGACCATATTATATGTTTTTTTAGCAAATTTTTGTCACAAAATATCACATTTAATTTGACTCAAATATTTTGTCACTAATACCTCCATTACAACATATATATATATTGTAATGATAAATAATTCTTTTGTGACAAATTAGTTTGTAATTATAGCATGTATTATTAAATATAGTGACTAAAGTTTTTTATGACAAATATGTTTGTCACGATAACAATTTATCACGGTGCTTAAATTTTGACTCAAACATTTTGTTATTAATACCTCTATTTTAGCATATATTATGACAATTTTTTTTTTTTTTTTTTGGTAATAATAAATAAATTCTTTTGTGACAAAATAATTTGTAGTTATAGCATGTATAACTAAATATAGTGACTAAAATGTTTTATGACAAAATATGTTTGTCACAATAAACAATTTACTTAGGCGCCAAACATTTGTGACGAATTATTATGATAAAAATGTTTTTCTTCACTACATTTATTTTGAGTCTCTTTATTGTGATAACAATATTATGACAATATTTTTTTTAGTAACTGTAAATTTTCTTTGTCATACTTAATATGATGTTTCTTTATTTTGTCATAATAACTATATTACTCATGACAAAATAACATTTGATAAAATTAATTTTGTCATAATATAATATATTTCTTGTAGTAATAAGGACTTGTGTAACAAACATACATGATTTGGAAGTCTTTTATCTACAAAACCAACAAGCTGCCTCATGTAGATTTTTTCTTCTAAATTTCCATGTGAAAAAACAGTTTTAACATCAAGTTGTTCTACTTCTAAATCCTGGCATGCAACAACAGACAACGTAAGTCTTATGGTCTTATATTTCACAACAAGAGAAAAAATTTCATTGAAATCTATCCCTTCCCTTTGTGTGTAGCCTTTAGCTACCAATCTTGCCTTATATCTAGGAGGATCAAAGGGAGATATACCTTCTTTTACCTTGAATAACCATCAGCACTCAATTAGTTTCCAGTCATTGGGATTTGGAACCAATGACCAGGTTCCATTTACCTTTAGGGAGTATATTTCCTCCTCCATTACAGTCTGTCGTTTTCTTCTGTCCTGGGATTTGATTGCCTCTTCATAAGTGTTAGGTTTTCCTCTTTGCATTTCAGCCCCAACAACCAAGGCTATGTATATCAACTCAGCATAAGAAAACTTGTTGTGGCCTGATCTCCCTTCTGGTTTTGTCTCGGGCCAGTTGGTTTTGGGCTAGGGAACCATGTTGAGAAACTTAAGGATTTTTAACATGTTTGTCTTCAAAGTTAGGATTCAGATCTGGTGTATCAACTTCATGGCCTAGATCTTCCAGTTCAGGTTGGGTTCTTAGAGGCTTCACCTCAATTTGAACATTCTCAGATGGTTCTTGACTTATAGAGTTACTGCTTTAAGTACCTGCACCATACTCAATAGATTTGAGAGGAAATAGATTCTTATTGAATATTACATCTTTACTAATTATAATCCTCACTCCAGGTGCACTCCTCTCCCATAGTCTATATCCCTTGGTTCCCTCTTGATAACCTAGAAACACACACCTTAAGGATCTTGTGTCTAATTTTTCATTAGTGGTGTGAGTATATGCTACACACCCAAAAGCCTTTAAGTGACCTAAGTTAGGTTTCCTATTTGGCCACTTTTCTTCGGGGCACATAAATTCTATGGCACTTGAGGGACTCCTATTAACTAAGGATGCAATAGTGTTTAAGGCTACCCCCCAAATAGTTTTAGGTAGGCCAGATTTAAACAGCAAACATCTAACCTTTTCTAATAGGGTTCTATTCATCCTCTCAGCAACTTCATTTTGTTGAGGAGTTTTCCTAACTATTTTATGTTTAGAATACCTTGATCACCATAGTAGTTATCAAACTCTAAATTACATAATGCTAACCCATTATCAGTCCTAAGGGCTTTGACCTTTTTGTCAGTTTGGTTCTCTACCAATAGTTTCCAGTTCTTAAACCTTACCAAAGCCTTATCCTTAGTTCTAAGTAAGTAAACCCACACTTTCTTACTGTAGTCATCAACTATAGAAAGGAAATAACTATTACCCCCATGTGATTTTACCCTTTTAGGCCCCCATAGTCCAGCATGCAAGTAATCTAAACAATTTTCAGCAAGGTGAGTTCCCTTTTGGAAACTTGGCCTATGTTGCTTACCCATTACACACATTTCACAGAAGTTAAGGGTTTCAATAGAGTCCTTACCGAACAGCCCCTTTTTGCTTAGGATATCCAGGTCCTTCTAACTCATGTGGCCCATCCTAAGATGTCGTTTCTCAATAACAGTCAGGTTAGTAGAAAACAAAGCAGTATTATAACATTCAGAATCATGGTTCCCACATAAAATATATAGTCCATTTCTTTTCACTCCCCTGAGGACTATGTTGTTATTCCTATAGACATTTAGGGACCCATTCTCAGCATTATAACGATACCCAGACTCATCTAGGGTTCCTAGAGAGATCAAATTCCTCTTTAATTTTGGAATGTATCTAACCTTAGTCAATTTAATGATTTTTTCATGTTCAAGCCTTAAGGTTATACTACCAATTCCCTGGACATTGCGTGCATTATTGTTGCCCATAAACACGGTTTCTAGTTCATTAGCCTCAAAGTCTTGGAACCAGTTTTTATTGGGACTCATGTGGAATGAGCAACCTGAATCTAGTACCCATTCATTTACATTATCTGATTTAGAAACAATGAGGACCTCTAATTCTTCAATATTGTTCTTAGTGGATGCTAGGTTGCTCTCCATAATTCCTTGCTTTTGTTTCTTAATCCAAGCAAAACAATTTTTTTTAAGTACCTGTTTTATTACACAAAAAAAAAAAAAAAAAAAAACTTTCTACTTTTCCTTTTTGTTTTGCAACTATTTTTACCCTTCTTTTTATTCCTAGGACCATTTCAAACTGTGTGTTACTACCCAACATACTTGACTCCCTTTTTCCCTTCACAAACAAATTGTTACCACTTCTTTTTTGCACTCTAAGTTCTAGTTCCCTAGCCTTTAATCCTGAGATTATTAAATCTAGACTAGGGACAGTTCCAGTGTATTGTAATGCGTTCTTTACAACCTGATATTCCTCAGTTAGAGAGTGTAACAGTATCATGGCTAAACTGGAATCTCTGAGTTCTTGATCTGTACCCTTAAGCACCAGGGTCAATTTCAAGAACTCACCAAGATGCTCATCTATTATCCTAGAACTATCCATCTTGTAAGCAAATAAAACACCTTTAAGATATGCAAGATTAAGTGTTGATTGCAAAGCGTAAAGAGATTCAAGCTTACCCCAAAGTGTGATAGGCATCTCAAAGCCATCTACCTTCCTTAAAACGTTGTCAGAGAGATTCATGATGATGAGGTTGTAGGCTTCCTCATCCACCTTAGCTTTCTTTTTCAATTTCTGTTCTATCCACTTTGTTGCGTCCTTCTCTAGTGCAATTGCTACCTTATTGTGTGGTAGCAATGCCTTCATTTTCTTCTTCCAGCTATTAAAATCAATCTTCCCATCATATTGGGTGATCTCAACACGTATGGGAGTCATTATAAAGACTCAGTGTTTGATTTGGGGTCTTACCGAGAAAAACCCTAGAAAACAAAAAAAAGATTTCTGACCCTTTTCAAGAGATTGAGATGTCGATTTTAGGAATTTCTAATCCTAGGTTGCAATCGAGACTCACAGACCAAAAAGCCTTAAAATTAGCAAACCTAGATTTTAAGAAACCCTAGACCTTGCTCTGATACCACTGTTATGGTAAAATTAGAACTCAATTTGTCGAAACAAACATCAAACACATCTCCAAAGAATCTAAAACACAACCAAAGAAGCAAGAACACACAATCAAGAACACCAAGAATTTTTATTGTGGTTCACTTATTCCAAAATTGGGAATAAATTACATCCATGTTGAGCTCTAAGAACTTTTGGGGCTCATTGCACTAAGAAATTAGGAAGTTTACAGATTACAAGACCAAATCAACTCCAAAAACCTTAAACTCTCAATCAATCCCTCAATTCCTCACCGTAACCCTTAATCACAAGAGAAACCCAATCCTAGATTCTCTACCCTTGAAGGAATCTCGACCTTCAACTTAAGATTACAGAAACCATAACCTGATTACAAGAATTGAGACTCAATTAGACACCCTAGCAGAGAACTAACTTTGATTGCAAAAGAGAGAGTTCGAAGAAGAAGCAAAACTAGAGATTTGGTTGCTTATATATGTTTGACTTTCTTGGACTAAATGACAGCCGTCAGATCTTTTTAACAAACTACGGCCACGATTAAATCTTTCACATCCTCAAACGTCATCGTTTTGAGCTTCATTTTAACAAAATTGATAGTAAATTTAAGTACAAAATAGGTGGAAACTAATAATGATTTCCATATGAACTTTGTGATTTAGAGGTAAAAGAATTTAAATGTGTATTAAGTATGTTCAGTGAATAACAGAAGAAAAAAATTGCAGATCCAAAAACCTAAAGGATCGATCCACTAATTAGAAAGAGAATTAATTAACTTAATTTCATTATAAATATATACAAATACCCTTATCTTGGATCTACTTACGCCGCATGAATAGCTAAGCATTAATGATGAAGACAATTTGAAATTGTCCCACTTTGAATTTATCTTGTTGATGTAGAGTTTTGTATCAATGAAAAGTACTTAGAGCTCACTATGAAATCTACGCAAGGGTTTGCTGGAACTTAATACTTTGATGCTAAATCTGTTCGAACGTAAAGAAAATACAACAACAAAGGATAAATAATTTTTAAAATGGTTCGGATATGATGTAAAAATCCTATATTCAGTGTTATAATATATTTTTTGGTATCATTTTACACTTGTATGATTACAAAGATGAACGAAGATAAACTCTCTTTTCTCTCTTTTTGTCTCTATGTGCGTGTTAGTGTTTTTTTGTATGAAATTTTGCATTATTCGTGAATGGAGGTTCAGTTGTTTGAAGGGACGATTCTACCCGCATAATACCCCAACTCCGGATATGAAGTCAGAGTTCTCTCGGTTGAGCTGGTCGGTCACCTTGTAAACTAAGTAATCTGGTAAGAGAACGACATGTGACGTGAATCTGAGCGTTGAATGCTAGCACAGTACAAGGACAGGTGGCGTGAATCTGGGCGTGGTGAATCCACTGCACAGCATATCTAATTAAATCTAAGTAATTAAATTATTGATTTGATGGTATATTTTTGTGAACATAGGTCGATCCACGTGTTATTCTTTCCAAATATATATGTATTGATTTAGACATAATCAGGTGGCGTAGGGTCATCCCATCACTGTTGGGGTCGCAAATTGCCATTATTCTGGCCTTTTTATGGCCAATGTTAAGGGATGCTTGTGAATGAGAAAGGGCGTCCTCCATGATCTTCTTCGGTCAAATTAATCACCCACTTCAAGTAAACACTTTTCACAACATATTCGGTTAAGATTGCCCTTAATTACATAGTATACCAATAACTATGAACTAACTTTAAACATTATTTTATAACATCCAAATATAAAATAATATGCTTATGCAAAATTTCGTTCCTAAGTAAATATCTTTTTTTTTTTTTTTTTATTTGGTTTATAGAGACTTCGCCTTCCATAGTAATCAAAGGTATTCCGACACTCAAGTTATATACTTGTCAGAGAGAAATTTATAAGAGAGTGTCTAAGAGTTGTGAATTTTATTTTACTATTTTAGCTTGATATCTTTATATAGGATGACTTAAGGTAACCTTGCTTTGGTAGGTTTATTTCGCTTGATGAAATCCGTGTACAACAAAGGATAGAGAATAGGAAGTTCAAGATAATCTACAAAAAGATTATGTTAAGATTCTAGATGTAATTGGATTCCTTCATTGGATATCTCTCCTTATCTCATTGATGAATATTTTATTAATAAGAAAATTTTACCTGTTAGAATATTTTCATAAACAAGAGAATTTACTTGTCCTAGAAAACAAGGCCTTTACCATAAATATTTTTTTAAATGTTATCTTCTTTATTAAGGAGTTATAATGGATTACTCATTACTTAAACGTCTATTAACTATATTTAAATGGAAAGGTTGAAATTTTAACTATCCTAGTTAACTTGGAAACGTATGTCGAACCCACTTACATACTTATTCTTCAATAATTGTAAATCACATTAAGCTAGAGTGAGCATTAGCTTGGTATTTAAACTGGAGTTTTTTCATAATTAATAATAACATAAATACTTTTATAAATGTTTACTTTCAAAACATCTACTTATCACAATATCCTTTTAAAAAAAATTATTTGAATTAACATATAGCTTGATAAACTTTCTATAACAAAGAGGAATCTAAACATAAACAAGTAAAACATAAAACAAAAATTTGATTATATCCATATCAAAATACATAAACAAAAATTATGCCTATAAGCAAAGCTACAAGCATTGATCGATTAATCGTATTATTTTACACAAAACACATTAATTCATAATTCATAGAAAAATATATTACTTGCACGAAAAACATGTATGAAAATATTTTGCTAAATATATCAAAATAGAATAAATATGCTTATTGTGATTCTTTTAAAATAATTCGGCTCACTTACCAAGTGATAGAAATTAAAACTTCCTTAACTTCCAAATATTAATATTTCCGTAAAGTCTCTCAATTATCATAAGATTCCAGTCTCATTCACACTAAATTGTTATATATATATTTTAATGATTAATGATTTATTTCCTTTGTAATCAATTTTTATATTTGATCTGCTTGTGCCTTGTGCCATTTTATAATAACTTGTATAAGGGCCTCAAGTTGTTATTTCCTTTGTAATCAAAGTTTTTCTTTCCTTTTTTAGGATATTAAGTTGTGCAATGTTTTTTCTCTTTCTATTTTATTTTGTTTTTACTCATATATTTTTGTGATACTGTCGAGTTTCTCTACCTAGATGTTTTAAAGTAATATTGCATATACGAATTAATGATACAAACTAATTCCCACATACTGAAATAGAAACCTTATATGCTTGGTCATCATCCACTTTAATTTTTTTCAATTATTTTAATTTTTTATTATCCAATCCTATAATATTTATTTGTATGAATTAGTTTGTATTAAGGAGTTTATACATACATTATTATTATTTGTCCTCTAGTATTAGGAAGCAGAATTTCTCAGTTTTTTTTTTTTCATATTTTTTTTTTTATATTTAAATAAAATTCCTATCACATTTAGGATTGTTAGTCTATCTTTGATAAATTTGTCGTGTTTGTCTTGTTCTATCTGGATTGTTATTTCTTTTATTTAAGAATGTACAATGATAGAAGATAAATAAAAATTGCTTTCTAGCTACAATTCTTGCTTATATTTTCTTTCTTTTCTTCTCTCGGTTCTTCCTCCAACCCTTTCATCTTTTTTTTTTTTTTTTTTTTCCTCCTTCTATATAAATAGAATTTGAGAGTTTTATAAAAGAAAAGAAGAAGAATCAGAGAGAAGATTGTAGAAGCTGAATTTTTCATGTATTGAATTAGTAAAGTACAATGAGTTAACTCCTCTTTTACATCAAGAGAGTGAGCTGAGTAAGCTTTAGTAAGCTTGACAGTAACCATTTACACGATAAAAAAAAACGACATCATTTTGATGTTTCTTCAAGGGAAATTACAAAAGTAACATTTGGCTAACATTCCCCATCAAACCATACCATCTCTATTCAAAGCAATTCGAACTAGAAACCTTTGGCTAACATTCCCCTTCAATTCATACTATCTCTACTCAGATCACTTCAGACTTTTCAATTCGAATTCTTTGGACAGCATTTCCCTTCAAGTTTTCACTATCCATGTTCATTTGGGTCTGAAACAGCAAGAATTCCAACTCAATCAACAATGATCTATTTTCATAAAACAACCAGCATATCCAGAACAGGATTTAGCCTTTTTGGAGCTTCAGTTCAGATTAAACGTCTTGCAGTGCACACTTAAGTTATTTGATGCTTCACATTAGTTGGTTGAGAGCTGAGAGCCAGTGAAGTAACCAAAAGAAAAACAAAAGCTGCAGATCATAGTAGTTAATTGAGAGTTGAGAACCAGCACAATAATGTCACAAATTCAGGCACTCTTCATTTGGTAACCAAAGCATGAATAAAACCTTTTTAACCATCAGACCCGAGTAAGTCAATGCATGAAAGTATCAGATTTCAACACTGAAGAGTATCAGAATCAGAACTAAAAAGAGTGGCAGAATTTCAAGATGATTGCTATTGCCGAGTTGTTTCCCCATCTGAACTGACCATAGTAATTTCAACCACATTCAGTTTCCTTTTCAACTCTTGAAACTGAGCAGCAGATAATGTCTTGGTTAAAATGTCAGCAATCTGAAGTTTTGAAGGCACATATTGCAGAAAAGTTTCTTAGCTAGCCTTGATCCCTTATGTAGTGGGCATCAATTTCAATGTGCTTTGTGCGTGCATGAAATACAAGATTGGCCACCAATGCTCCAGCATTGATGTCGTCACACCAGATTATTGGTGAAGAACTTAATGCAACTCCCAATTCAGAGAACAAACTGTCAAGCCATGCTAATTCAGTGGTTGTGTGCTAGTGCTCTATACTCAGCTTCTGTGGAGGATAAAGTGACCACTTTTTGCTTCCTAGAACTCTATTGAATTAAGTTAGGACCTAAGAAAACACAGTACCCACTTGTGGATCTCTGATCATCTAAATTACTTCCCCAATCAGCATCAGCATAGCACTCAATGCACATAGAAGCAGTTGGTCTACACTGTAGTCCATGAAACTGAGTACCTTTAATGGATCTTAGCACTCTTTTACAAGCCTGCCATTGAAGTTCAGAAGGTGCTTGAAGATATTGACTAAGCTTATTTACTGTAAAGCTTATGTCTAGCTTGGTTAAAGTCAAATATTGTAGAGCTCCTATAGTGCTTCTATAGAGCCTAGGGTCCTGAAATGGCTCATTGTTGCCTATAAACAACTTGTTTCCAACAGCCATAGGAGTTTGGCAAGGAAGAGCATCTTGCATTTTTGTTTTAACAAGAAGGTCAGTAATATACTTTGTTTGCTTCAAGTGAAACCCTTCTTCATTTCTTGTTGCTTCAAAACCTAAGAAATAAGAGACTGATCCAGGAGTTTTTAATGCAAATTGATGATTCAAGCCTTCAACAAGTTGCTAGATCAATGATGTATTAGAACCAGTAACAAGTATGTCATCCACATAAATAAGGACATACAAAACCTGAGAATTATCCTTGTAGATGAACAAACTTGAGCCAGAAATGGAATTCACAAACTTTCTGTCCAGCAAGGCTTGTTTAAGCTTGTCAAACCAGGCCCTTAAAGCTTTTTTAAGACCATAAAGTGTCTTTTTAAGCTTGCACACATGAAAAGGGCACTGAGAACTCTCAAAACCTTCAAGTTGTTTCATAAAGACTGTTTCACTTAGAGGACCATTGAGAAATGCATTATTGCTGTCAATTTATTGTATATCCCATCCACTTGAGACAACAAGAGAAAAAATAATGCAGATAGTGGAAGGTTTGATAACAGGGATGAAGGTTTCAAAGTAATCCAACCCCGGAGTTTGTTGAAACCCCTTGACTATTAATCTAGCCTTATACTTTTGCAAACTCCCATCAACATGAAACTTGTTCTAAAGACCCATTTATTTCCAACAACATTCATATATGATGTTTTAGGAACTAACACCCAAGGTGTCATTTGCCATTAATGCATTAAACTCTTCTTGCATTGCCTTTTTCTAGTCAGGATTGGTAAGAGCTTTTGTTACTGTTGAAGGTTATGAATGAACAAAACCAATAGCTGATGATAGAGGAGCAGGCTTGGAAATGATAAGGGCAGTAGTGTTTTGGGAGGCTGTATTTCCAAGGTCAGTAATGTGTTGAGAGGTTGGATTGCCAAGGGCAATAGTGTTAAGATTTTCATAATATTTTGTATATATTTTGTAATCAAGTGAATATTATGTAATCTTTTAGTTATGTCAGGTATACGATCTCAGAATATTCTAGAGATTATGTAATCTCCTAATTATGTCAGACAAAATATTGTGTAATCCACAATTGACATAATGAGGAGATTTAGGAGATCGTATACTCCCTATATAAAGGGTGTAACTCCTTAGTGATAAATCAATGAATTGAAAACTCAATTCTTTCAAACAAACATGGTATCAGAGCCACTCTCTGATCTCTAAAAAAAAAAATCTCATTGTAGAGCAGCCATCAAATCCAGCCGCAAAACAACACCAAAACTTCCTGCAAAACAACAAATCTGCCATATCAACCTCCTGCCATATCAACACCAAAACTTCCTACCATATCCAACCTCCAGACTTCCTGCCATATCAACCTCCTACCATATCAACCCCCTGCCATATTCAACCTCCTGCCATATCAACCCCCTGCCATATTTAACCTCCAGACTATCCAAATCATCTTCAACAAATCTGCCATATTCAACACCAAAATACCCAGAAAAAAAATAAAAATTCCAAAACCAACCATCTTCAACAAATGCGCATAAATTCACATCATCACCCAAACAACTTCTCACCAAGAAACACCACCACGCTGACGTCAAACCCGATCTTGGGCGGCTACGATCGCGATTCTTTGTGCCACCGTGACTTGCTTGTTGTGCTTGTTGAGAGTTTGTTTTTTAAACTTTGTTTTATTTTTTCCTTTTTTTATTTATTTTTCTTTTTTTTATTTTTTTTAATTCTTAAGTAATATTTTTTTAAAAAAAAAAAGGGAAAAGTCAAGTCAAAAGTCAAAAAAAAAAAAAAGGGTCGACAATGTCTGAATCATCAGGATCAAAACCCATTATTATTCAACCCGATGGAGCTTTCAATGCAGGAATCACTCTTACCGAATCGAACTATGATGTATGGTCTCAGCTTATGGAAATGCATATTGCGGAGAGAGAAAAACTTTCCTATATTCGTGGAAAGAAACCACCACCAAAGGAATCCGATGAGGGGTATGAAAAATGGTATGCTAAAAACCAGAAAGTCAAACGATGGTTGTTAATGTCCATGTCTCCTGAAATTATGAAGCGTTATCTCCGCTTATCCACTGCTCGCGAAATCTGGAGTGCTCTATCCAAAGCTTTCTATGATGGAAGCGATGAGTTACTTGTCTTCTCCTTGCACCAGAAAACCTTTACTGCTAAACAAAATGGAAGGTCACTCTCTGTCTATTATGGAGAATTGACAGAAATATTTCAGGAATTAAACCACCGAAATACAGTGGTTATGAAGGATCCCGATGACATAACAGCATATCAAAAATCTGTCGAGCAATTGCGAGTTCACATTTTTCTTGCAGGTTTGCATGGAGAGTTCGAACAAATTCGTGGAGAAATTCTACGAAATAATCTGGTTCCAAATCTAGAAGAGAGTTACTCAGAAGTTCGACGAGAGGCAATCCGTCAAACTACCTTGAAGGGAGAATCAGGAAATATTGAGACTTCAGCAATGGTGGCCCAAAATAGAAGTCAGCATGTAGAATCCAGCAAATCATACAACACAGACAAGAAATGCACCCACTGCAACAAATCTGGTCATACCAAGAACCAATGTTTTGAACTGGTTGGATATCCTGACTGGTGGGATCACAATCGTGGTCAAAAGAAGAAGAATTCCAAGAAAAACTTTATTGCTGCTATTGTGGAAAAGAAAGAAGATGTTGATCAGTGCTCATCATTTGTAGCAACTATTGGAAATGATGGTAAGTCTTTACATATGTGTACATCTGTTTCTAATAGTGCATGGATAATTGATTCTGGTGCTACCGATCACATGACATTTGATTCTATGCATATTTCACACTTAAACCATCCTCACATAAATTTGTGTCTACTGCCAATGGTGAGTCCACTCAAGTCATTGGAGAATGATCAATAACCTTTCAAAATACTTTAAACTTAGATTCAGTTCTAGTTGTTCCTTCCCTAAATTACAACTTGTTGTCAATCTCACAAATAACCAAAACCTTATCTTGTGTGGTATTTTTTGGCCTGATTTTTGTGTGTTTAAGAGCATTCAGACAAAACAAACAATTGGTTGTGGTATTAGACGAGGGCAACTGTATTACTTGGATTTAGAGAAAAAAAATTATGCCATAGTACAACAAGCTTTTTACAATCAGGTGGCTCGAAGAAGACAGTGAAATCCTCCATCTGGTTATGGCATCGGCGTCTTGGACATGCTTCATTTGGTTACTTGAAGAAATTATTTCCAAGTTTGTTTAAGTAAAGTGATGTTAGTTGTTTCCGCTGTGATGTTTGTGAACTTTCAAAGAGTCATCGAGTTTCTTATCCAATAAAATTGAATAAAAGTTCAAATCCCTTTATGCTTATTCACTCTGATGTCTGGGGGCCCTCCCAAGTTAATACTTTAATAAGATCACGATAGTTTGTTACTTTCATTTATGACTGTACAAGGATGACTTGGGTTTGTTTGATGAAATCTAAAAGGGAGGTCAATGTGGTATTTCAAAGATTTTACCAAATGGTTCGTACACAATATAATGCTCAAGTTCAGGTTCTACGAAGTGACAATGGAGGAGAATATCAAAGTACAGAACCTTCAGCGATGCGGCAAGACATGGTGTTATTCATCAAACTACTTGCCCCAACACACCCCAACAAAATGGTGTTGCTGAGCGAAAAAAATCGGCATTTATTGGAGGTTGTTCATGCTTCCTTAATAGAAGCTCACATGCCATTGACTTTTTGGGGAGAAGCACTCATTTCTGCTGCCTACATAATCAATCGAATACCTTCTAGCTCAATTGAGTTCCAAACTCCATTTCAAGCTCTTGGTAAAACAGTGAATGCTCCAACGGTTGCAAACTTACCACCTCATGTTTTTGGTTGTGTTGCTTTTGTACACCTCCATAAACATCAACGCAACAAGTTGTCTCCTCGAGCATTGAAATGTGTTTTCGTTGGGTACGGGGTTCATCAAAAGGGTTATCGATGTTACCATCCTCCAACCCAACAACTATTTGTAACCATGGATGTTATGTTCCATGAAGAGTTGATGTATTTTTCTTCTGAGTCTGAACTTCAAGGGGAGTATTGTCCGAAAGAAATTCAGACTCTTGACTATGCCGTTCAAGATGTGGGAGACTATGAGTCAGAAACTAGACCTGTTGATCAACAAGAAGATGAAGTGGATGAAAATGTCGAGGTGGTATCTCCGTCTGAAGAAACTTCATCTCAGTCTGAAACTCTCATTCCTGGTATGTCACAACCACCATTCACTATAAATATTCCTGATTTAGAGTCTGAACCAATAGAGTCTGAACCAATTAGGAAGCAGTTACCACCAAGAAGTACTAGAAGGATTCCTAAACCAAGATACGAACCTGAGCCATCTAGTAAGGTCAAATATCCCATGAGTCATTATGTGTCTAATCATCATCAGTCAGAATCAAATTTGTCATTTATGAATCAATTATCTATTGTATCTATTCCTAACAGTGTGTAGGAAGCCTTATCTGATCCAAAATGGAAAGCTGCTATGAATGAAGAGATGAAATCATTACAGAAGAATGAGACTTGGGAACTTGTTGATTGTCTACCAGGAAAGAAGACTGTTGGATGTCGATGGGTTTACACTATGAAGTATAAAGCTGATGGTATGATTGAACGATTTAAAGCAAGACTAGTAGCAAAAGGGTACACTAAAACTCATGGGATAGACTATACAGAGACATTTGCACCCATAGCCAAAATCAACACAGTACATGTCTTGTTATCTTTGGTGCAAACTCAGGATTAGGCCATTCTGTGATTCGATGTGAAGAATGCTTTCCTACATGGAGAATTGTCTGAAGAAATTTATATGGATCCTCCACCAGGGTGTATTTTACCAGGGAAACATAGTAAAAAGGTATGTAAGTTAAAGAAGTCACTGTATGGGTTAAAACAATCTCCGAGGGCATGGTTTGGGAGGTTCACCAAAGCTATGAAGTTTTTTGGCTACCATCAGAGCAATTCAGATCACACACTATTCCTTAAAAAACAGCAAGGAAAGATCACTGCACTTATTGTATATGTGGATGATATGGTGGTTACAGGAAATGATCCAGAAGAAAGGAAGGCTCTACAAAAGTACTTATCAGAAGAATTCGAGATGAAGGACCTAGGTTCTTTGAAATATTTTCTCGGAATTGAAGTGTCTCGATCTAACAGAGGTATCTTTCTATCACAAAAAAAGTATGCATTGGATGTGTTGGAGGAAACTGGTATGTTAGCATGTCAACCAGCTGATACACCAATCGAAGAAAGCTTGAAATTAGGAGTTGAGACTGATCAAGTACCAGTTGACAAAGGGAGATACCAGAGACTTGTGGGAAGATTGATGTACTTGTCTCACACTAGGCCAGATCTTGCTTATGCATTGAGTATAGTCAATCAGTTCATGCATAATCCTGGGGAGCAGTATATGAACGCAGTTATGCGTATCCTGAGATATTTAAAACATGCTCTTGGAAAGGGAATCTTATTTTCTAAAAATAAGGACTACCAAAATGTGCATGCATATACTGATGTTGATTGGGCTGGAGCAGTGGATGACAGACGATCTACTTCTTGTTATTTTACTTTTGTAGAAGGTAATCTAGTCACCTGGAGAAGCAAGAAACAGAATGTTGTGGCACGCTCAAGCGCTGAAGCAGAATTTAGGGGAATGGCACTTGGGATTTGTGAAGCTTTGTGGCTAAGATTTCTACTACAAGATTTGGGTTATCAACCTAATCAACCAATCTAGTTATATTGTGACAATAAAGCAGCATGTGACATTGCTCACAATCCAGTCCAACATGATCGTACGAAGCTATCTCCAAACGTATTTTCTCACAAGAAAATATTATTGAACTGCCCAAGATAGATTTTTCATCAAAGAAAAACTGATGAAAAGATTATTGAACTGCCCAAGATTCAATCAGAGGATCAATTGGCTGATATTCTTACCAAGGCTATCTCCAAACGTATTTTCTCACAAGTGTTAGACAAGTTGGGCATGTGTGACATCTACGCACCAACTTGAGGGGAAGTGTTAAGATTTTCATAATATTTTGTATATATTTTGTAATCAAGTGAATATTATGTAATCTTTTAGTTATATCAGGTATACGATCTCAGAATATTCTAGAGATTATGTAATCTCCTAATTATGTCAGACAAAATATTGTGTAATCCACAATTGACATAATTAGAAGATTTAGGAGATCGTATACTCCCTATATAAAGGGTGTAACTCCTTAGTGATAAATCAATGAATTGAAAACCCAATTCTTTCAAACAAACCAATAGTTGATGATAGAGGAGCAGGCTTAGAAATGATAAGGGCAGTAGTGTTTTGGGAGGCTGTATTTCCAAGGTCAGTAATGTGTTGAGAGGTTGGATTGCCAAGGCTGTTGAAGGTTATGAATAAACAAAACCAATAGCTGATGATAGAGGAGCGGGCTTGGAAATGATAAGGGCAGTAGTGTTTTGGGAGGCTGTATTTCCAAGGTCAGTAATGTGTTGAGAGGTTGGATTGCCAAGGGCAATAGTGCTCTGAGAGGTTGGTTTAAGGACAGTAGTGTTTTGGGAGACTGTATTTCCATGGTTAGTAATGTGTTGAGAGTTTGGATTGTTAAGGGCAGCAGTGCGCTGAGAGGCTGTCTTGGCTCTTGTTTGCATGGGACGTGTATTGGTGGAAGAAAAGACATTTTGCTGTGGTAAGGAAGTGGAAGTTGAGGGTAGGCAGGATGCATCAGGAAACTGTGATAAGTGTAAGTCAATAACAAGTGGGCAGCTAGGTGATTTTGATTTTTCTCAGTGTTGGTTGTGGTTGAGACTGTTGTGTCAAGGGAGAAAAAGAGGTAAGATCAACAACTAGAGAGCATGATGGTAGAACCGAAGTAGATTCAGTGGACATGCATAATGAAGTGCTAGTAGTAGGTACAAAAAATGAACTTTTATTAGAAGAAATAGGTGATATTGAAGAATGTATAAGATTATGTACAGGTGAGTTACAACAAAAAGGTAAAGTAGAAGAAGTACGAAGCATAGAAGGAGTAGATGACTTACCAACTGTTGAAGAAGGATTTGGCGGAGAGTAGTCCACTAAGGAGTGACTTGAGACTTGTTATCAGTTGCTGATTGTACTAAAATGCAAGGAAAGCTAAAGACTTAAGACTTAAGACCTGAAGAAATGAGAGACTAAATAACTTTGAGAAGTGGGAGACTTAGACATATTGAAACAAAAACCAAGGGCAAAGGGAAACTCTATTTCATTAATTGAACACTAGGAGTAATGAAAATTTTACGGTCGTCAATTTCGGACTAATTACTTGGAGGCTTGATGAGAATGCGGAAGAATGAAAACCAGTGGAATTGTTAATCAATTTCTTCATACTATTAGTAGATTGACTGTTTCCAGGAATCTCAACGATAGACATGTGTCTTAGGCTCTAATACCATGAGAGTTTTAGAAAAGAAAAAGAAGAAGAATGAGAGAGAAGATTGTAGAAGTTGGATTTTTCATGTATTGAATTAGTAAAGCACAATGAGTCAACTCCTCTTTTATATCAAGAGAGTGAGTTGAGTAAGCGTCAGTAAGCTTGACAGTAACCATTTACAAGATAAACAAAACGACATCATTTTGATGTTTCTTGAAGGAAAATTACAAAAGTAACCTTTGGCTAACAGGTTTTAAGTCAAACAATACTAAATTATTGTGTATTTTATCTGGTTGGTGATTTGTTCAACAATTATTTATCTTGATAATTGTTGTGCTTCTGCACAATATATTAATATGTATTTAGGTCCTTATATTATCTTGAACTGGATATAGAATACTGAATCTTTCTCTTAAACAATGGAAATTAATTAATTTGTAATCCTTTGGAATTTCTCTTATTATGTAAACAAAAGAAAGTTCTTTTTTTTTTTTTTTGACATTTAATCACATAAGAAGGAAATTTAATGATTATTACTATTTTAAAATTCAAGATATACAAAATAATTTTTTTCTCCCTTTCTTGGTTACAGGAGTTCCACGCATATCTATTTCCTTTTCCTTTTCCTTTTTAACTAAATTAATTATAATTAATCGATGAGAAAATTAAATGATAAATGCAAAAAGGAAAAAAATGGACTTTAATTTCTTGTTCACCTTTCCTTTTCTGCTTTTTGCATACGTATTAGTTCCAAGGATAGGATCCTTCTGGGAAACTGGTGAAAGTGCTCTTTTTTAAAGAAAGAAAAGTGACGAAATATGGAATGCACAAATTCCTTGATTCATGCTGGTTGTGATTAAGGAGCAATATTCTCTCATTCACTCAATCTATAATTTATGTGATTGATTGAATAATTATATTTAATTGTATTCATTGTTTTCCATTTTTACAATTACAAAAGGTGTATAAATTAGCACTGTATAGATTAATACAATAATGAAATATACAGAAATCTGTTCCTCTTTTCTCTTCTCTCGACATACTTTGGCAGTATCAACATCTTGAACTGCTACTCTTTGCCTCTTCATATCAATTCCTTACGTGGTATCAGAGCTATAATCTTCACGCTTCCGCACAAATAAGCCTCTCCTTTTTGTTCCTGCAATCAAAGAAAACTCGTTTTACTGTTTTATTTTTCTACAAATGGCAGATAATCCAAACCCAACTCAAACTCAGTCAACTGCAGCAAACCAAACAAAAACAAAACCCATTTCAACCGGCCCAGACCCAAACCAAACCAGTTCACTCCCACCAGCTCAATCCCAATTGGCCCAAACACACAAACCAGACCTGACCTTGCCCGTTACCCATATGGAATGCCGGGTTATGACCCGGATTCTTTTACCCACACCGACCCAACTCCTCTTGGAATATCGGGTCACAACCCAGAATCTGGTTCACTAATGGGTACGGATCCAAATCCCTACCCATATCCATTTCGCTTCATCCCAGCCAACAGCAACGGTCGCCTTGAACCAGGCGACATTCTATTTTTGCCAGTTTCCGATGGACCAGAATTGGTCCTCATCAAACAAACCCTTATGGGTTCAGACAACTATGCATCATGGGCTCGCGATTTCCATCGAGCTCTCATCACAAAAGACAAAGAGCTTTTCCTGGACAAAAACTTTCAACCACCACCACAGCCACACCTCCAACGCCACTGGAACCGCTGCAACACACTGGTCTGCTCATGGATCAGTAATTGCATCTCTACAGACGTCTCGGCCGAACTCCTATCAACAGAGATGGCTGCCGATATATGGGCATACATCAAAGAAATGTATGGGAAACTCGATCTCGCTAAAACGTACACCCTCCGACGGCGATTAATCGAACTCAAACAAGGAAATGCTTCGATGACCACTTATGTCAATCGGCTCTCTGCCATTTGGAACGAGTTAGACGCTGTTGAGGAATCTCTTGAAGGGCCGTCGAAAACCCTCCACCAGTACCAACGGATCCGCGATCGCGATCGTTTGTCACATTTTTTGCTCTGGTGACGAAAGCTTTTATCTTTTCGCGGGGACAATCCAAGTTCTGACTTGGACTTCCTCCACCTTCCCTTCGCCAGAGTTTTCAACTGGCGGTGCAGGATGAGAGCCAACGCCAGTTGAACTCCGATCGGCCATCCACTAACTCTCTGGTTTTTGCAAGGCTTAAGGAAAACGAAGATGGGCGCTCGCGGCTAGGGCAACCTACAAAAAAAAAAAAGGCATGAATTTATATGCAGAGATGAAAGGCCCAGATTTCATCTCTACATCTGACGGTCAGAAGCTGGTTGCATTTTTAAACGCATCTAACGGCTCAGATCGAGCCACGTCACAATCAGAGTCAAATAGGCCAACCAACTGGTCAACTGGGCCTAAGCCTTGGTCAAACGGATCCAGAAACAGGTCCAATGGGTCTGACAATTCACGCTCTAATCGGGGGCGATTATATTGTGACTATTGCAAACGGACAAATCATGATCAAGGCCATTGCTGGAAATTACATGGACGCCCTAAAGACAAAAATAACAATTCTTCTTCTTTTCAGGTTGATTCAGTTTCTTCCAGCTATCCGCAAGCACCCGTTCTCACTTCGGATTAATATAATCAATTGCTTCAGCTTCTGAATAATGCTCCCACCGCACCTACAGCGTCTTATGTAGGTACTTCCTACTGTTTCAATTTAGTTACTACTAACATGTGAATTATTGATTCAGGGGCTAGTGATCACATCATTTGTAATCCAAATTTTTTCCACTCCGTTTGCATTACCTCATCCACATCTGTTCGCATGCCAAACGGAAACATAACCCCAGCCACTCACATAGGCACTGTCCAATTATCCAAAAATTTATTCCTTAAAAATATTTTATGTGTCCCTACCTTTCATTTTAACCTCATATCAGTATCAAAACTATGTGAAGACAATACTTGCATTGTAAAATTCTGTCCTAACGCATGTGAATTTCAGGACCCTTCGACTGGGAAACTGATGGGCTTGGGTAAGGTTCATAGAGGTCTATACTATTGGGCACTAGCTAAGTCTTCTAGAATTTTTCATCCGTGTATCACACCCAATAAAATTACCATTTGTAATGCAACAATTAATAAAAACTCTTTTATTCTCCATCAAAGGTTAGGTCATAGTGCTACTATTCTCCAACCTCATTGTCCCATCTGTCTGTTAGCTAAACAAGCCCGAATTACTTTTCCACATAGCACTTCCACTACGACACAACCTTTTGCCCTAATCCATCTTGATATTTGGGGACCTTATCACACTCCAAATCATGATGACGAAATATGGAATGCACAAATTCCTTGATTCATGCTGGTTGTGATCGAGGAGCAATTCTCTCATTCAATCAATCCATAATTTATGTGATTGATTGAATAATTACATTTAATTGTATTCATTGTTTTCCATTTTTACAATTACAAAAGGTGTATAAATTAGCACTGTACAAATTAATACAATAATGAAATATACAGAAATCTTTTCCTTTTTTCTCTTCTCTCGGCATGCTTTGGCAGTATCAACATCCTGAACTGCTACTCTTTGTCTCTTCATATCAATTCCTTACAAAAAGCTCTTTTTGTTTTATTTTTTTTATTTTTTTCATTAATTGTTTTTGAAAAAAAAGATTTATATTCTTCAATAAATCAATCTGGATGGGTCCTACAATCCATAATTTAAAGGTGACGATTCACAGCAAAAGAATCCATCCAAGCCATGTGATTAGGTGGTCAAAATTTTCCATCAGAGATTTTTGACAAATATTAATTGATTTGGATCTGGATGGGTCCTACAATCCATAATTTAATGGTGACGATTCACAGCAAAAGAATCCATCCAAGCCATGTGCTTAGGTGGTCAAAATTTCCCATCAGAGATTTTTAACAAATATTAATTGATTTGGAGCTCTATAGCTTAGCCTCTCATAATAAATTTCAACAAACTTAACTTTACCCTTAGTAATTATTTGTAGTTATGATATTGATACCTCCACATTTTTTATGATCATAACATGTAAAACCATTGTAAAAAATCATGCATAGCAATCGTATAATAGAAACGTTTTCCAGAAAAAAAAAAAAAAATGTTTTTTAAAGCGCTTCAATTGCTTTAATTTTTGAAGTCAAATAATGATAGAAAAGTCTTCATCAAATGTATAGTATCTCTTCATTAATCTTTCATGGAAAAATATACTATTGAATTGACACACTCTGCATGGAAAAAATCAAATCGATATCCTAAAATTGAGAAAGTGGGAATGGCGTTAGTGGAAACTTATGTAATACACCATCCATATGTTAGCTTTTATTCTTTATAAAGTTACATCAAATTAAATCAAAACCCCATGCTTTACGGGACAGAAAAAACTGTGGGCTATGGAGAATGGTAGCTATGGATATTTTTAAAAGGGGGAACGAAATTTCCCACCAAGGTTTGACGAAATGATATTTTTTCACCGTTAAGTTTCAAAACGATACTTCCCCGCCCACTGTTATTTTCTGTTGGCAAAATCTACTGTCAAGAAGGGCACGAAACTTAATTTACATCAGACCGCAAAAATCAAAGTTTAAAATTTGAGATGGTTGCCACGTATCGCACTAAAGCTGGCTTAGGGAAAAAAAAAAAGTTGCCATTTGCCTTTTCTTCCAGTTCTCTAGAATTGAAGCTTAAGCAGCTAGGGATGGCAACTGGCTACTGTTGAAGACGACGACTAAGCAAGGAAAAAAGGTTGAAACCAACGATTCATCTTCGTTTCACTTCAGCCATGGCTTCTCACGCCGGAATTCTCCTCGTCACAAAAGAGCTCAAAAAGAACATTAAAGAAGACTTTGGAGCCTTCGTTGAGAAGCTTCAGCTTCTCCCTCCGCCTTAACCTGCTCTTCCCAAGGCTCCTCATCCTCTCACTTCTCTCACCTTTGCCATCTCCGACGTGTACGCTCTCTCGCTCGCTGCTTGGCTCGTAAAATAATGATATATTTATGGTTTTATTTTTATTTTTTTTTGTGTGTATTTATTATTTTGTGTTTGTTTAATAGATTTGATATCGAGGTTATGTTACCGTTCTCGGTCATCTGAAGTGGGCGACTACAGGCGGTGCAACTTCTAGAACGGTGACGGTGGTTTCGATTCTTGGGGAAGGAGGTGCCACTTGCGTTGGTAAAACGGTGGTAGATGAACTAGCTTATAGGTTTGTAATTTTTGTTCATTGCTTCAGTATTTGAGTGTGAAATTTATTATCAAGCTCATGAGAAATGGCCAAAAATAGTATTGAAGTCTCGACATTTTGCTTTTAATTTTAGATTTTGTATCAATGAAGATTAAAAAGTCCAATTTTTTGGTTTAGAAGTCATTATGATAAAAAAAAAAAAAAAAACCACTTAGTCAGGGTGACATATAGTCATATAAGCCATTAGAAGAGACAATTATAAGTCATTACTTACTGATTTATCCCACTTTTGGTGGGGTGAATGTTGGATTTTTTAATATTCTGTTTTTATTCTCTTTTCTATGTGTTAAATTTTTGTGTAATTTGGTTTACCGGTTATGGATTGTTTTTGGGTGCTTTATTTTCAGTATCAATGGAGTGAATAAGCATTATGGGACACCAGCTAATCTTGCAGCACATGCTTGAGTACCTGGTGGATGTAGTGGGGCTGCTATAGCTGTGGCAGCTAATCTTGTTGTCTTCTGTTTGAATGAGTTTTTCTTTTTTTATCTTTTAATAGCTTATTTATCTCTTACTTTCCCTAGCAGGTACATGATTGATCTTGATAACACAATGGCTAAATTAATGTGGTCAAGACTGTGTTTGTTGTTGTTAAAATTTCTCAGCAATAAAATGTTCCATTTCCTCACAATTTTTTTGGTATATGCAAGCATATCTGGCTCTTGATGGCAGTAATAATGTCAAAGATTCAATAATATATTTTATAATTCTATAATCTGTCTTGATGTTTTTGTTTTATTTTTGTGTTTCTCAGAAAAGGATAAATTTGGTCCTGTTTTGTCATGGGCACAAAGAGTTAAAATTGCTGTGGGGGCAGCAAGAGACTTGAATATCTACATGATAAGGCAGAGCCTTGTATCATCCATTGTAATATCAAATCCAGCAATGTATTGCTTTTCGATGATGATGTTGCTAAGATTTATGATTTCTATTTGTCAAATCAAGCACATGATATAGCAGCACGTATGCATTCCACAGGTGTTCTTGGGAACTTCGGTTATCATGCTTCAGAGTAAGCTCTTTTTTAACTGTTCAAAATATGTGCTTTTCTAGTTTCTGCATCTGTGTATGATAAAAATGACTACAAATTTATATTATGTGTTAATGCTCTAATCACAAATTAGATAAATAAAGTCAAGAGGAGGTAAATGTGTGGATTGATCAAAGAACCTCTAGGATTGATGAATAAGAAATAATGTACCTACAAATCAATAGTAAAAAGAAATAATTTTAATGTGTGCTATTTAACATTCACAAACAACAAGTTTTGGCTAGTATCCTAAACATGGGAAGGTGATGCAATTTATGTATGGTCATTGCTGTATATACCACTCATCAACCAACAAGATTATTTAGAGAACTACTTTGCATTTTTTTTTTCGGGAGTACCTATAAATACTCTCGACCTTAATATCTGATTTTGGATTCCAGATACGCTATGACATGACAGACGAGTGCAAAGAGTGATGTTTATAGCTTTGGTGTTGTCCTGCTGGAACTCTCAAATGGGCAGAAGCCTATTGATCGTACTCTACTGCTGGACAGCAGAGCCTTGTGACATGGGTATGAACTTCATCTTTTTTCTTTTCTACCACTAACTCGTTTAGGAACATACATATTTTTTCTATTTTGTTATTCTCTGTACTAATAGATAGCAAATTCATATATGTGTAAGTTTCATTCAAGTTGATTTTTATGCAATTCTGATTGTTTTAGCCAACTCCAAAACTCAGTGAAGATAGGGTGAAGCAATGCGTTGACGCGAAGTTAAATGGAGGATACCCTCCTAAGGTAGTTGGAAGATGATAACTTTGACTGAAAATAATACATCAAATTTGAGCTTTCTTGGTGGAAGAGAAAAAGATTGTGAAGAAGGTTTTGAAGATTTAGAAAGCAAAGTAAAAGCAAGCTTCAAGAAGCTAGAAAGTCGGTGGGTGAAAGCATAACTTTTTGGATTTTAAGAAATTAATGAGAAACTGGAAAGACTGCTTTCTTTGTATTGAATTATATATATTTATTGAATTTGACTTGACGAAATTCTTATATATATATGTATATATACACTATAATTTTACAATCTAGATTCTTATTTTTAAGCAAATTATTAATGCTATTACTTAGTTTTATTTGGGTTTAAATTGACAAAATATAAATATAAATGCTAGGATAAACCGGTAATTTTAAAGATTTCAAATTTTAAAAATCTAATAGTAACTTAATTTTTTAATAAAAAATTGGAGGGATAAATGGGTAATTTAAATTTAAATATATAGTTGAGGGTATATCAATACTTTCATATTTAAAAGGTGGATATAATGGTAATTGAATTGGTGATATATATAAAATATTAATAAAATTATTAAGTCAAACAGTAAAGAGTATTTTTATTTTTACGGTCAAATAGTAATAGATTTTTCTAACGGAACATAACGATGGGTGGGAAAGTGTCGTTTTGAAACTTGACGGGTGAAAGAGGTTCGTTTTGCCAAACCTTGGGTGGGAAAAAGTCGTTCCCCCTTTTCAAAATGATACTAAATAAACATAAAGTGGAAAGCTATATAGGTGTAGCTATTAATTGATCTTGTTATTCTGCTACCAAGTTGAAATTGCAAAGGATAGGATCGGATCTCCATTTGGTTTAATATTATATCCATATTATATTATACTATTATATCTTAAAAACTCAAAAACGCGTTTGTTTCAATATTCTCAAAATCATATTCTACTTTATTATATATTTCTTATAAAGATAACCTAATTTTACTTTTTTTCAAAATACTATAATTAAAATCATCAAAAAGTGAACCAAATGATGCCCATAATCCTCTGAACTACTTCAGAGGGTTTTCCCGTGTGGGTTTACTTCTAATGAGTGTTCTTGGATATGTGTTTTCGATCTTTTGCTTTGGTTGTCCAGCTCTAAGCCTCTAACTATATATACAGGATCTTCTCTCTTCAACTAGTAGATATGGTTATCAAATGGTTCCTTACAAAAAAAAAATTAAAATTAGAATATGCCTATTTGATTTGATTGGCATGAACGTCAATAACAACTTTTTTTCCTGACTTGAGAGCGGAGAGAAAAGCCTAAATATGCCTTCTCTTTCTCTGTTTATATATCTCTCTCTCTTCCATCTTCAACCTCAAGGTTGTGTATATGTTACATATGTTTAAGTATGCCCTATTTCTTCTCTTTGAAGTTTTGGTTCAATATTATTCTCAATAAAAATTAAGATACCCCATTGACACAACTTTGAGAAGCTCATGCACCAAATTAAGGCAAGGTAACTTTAGCAGAAGACAAATATTGGATCAAAGAAAGCATATTGGCACGGATAATAACCATGGGAAAAGAGATCTCTCAAATTATAGCCCAAAAGAAGAATTTTTGTGTTCTCTTGTTTATATAATAATAATAATAATAATAATAATAATAATAATAATAATAACAACAATAATAATAATAATATATGTACATGATATTTCTTTTCAAAGGTCGTAATTATGGGTCAAGATTGTTTTTGCCTTTTTCTACTTTTCCTTTTTTTCATTGGGACCTCTCAAACAAAGTGTCTCTTATACTTTGAGGATCAAAGTTACCAGAAATTGGCGTTTTTATAGTTATAGGTGATCCTTATTGAAAGAACTAGAGAGTAATCGGATCAACTAAAACAAACAATCCTACAAATCTACAACAGTTAAGAGAAAGAAAACATGCGCGAATTTATCCCACAAATCTACATAGTAAGGGTGCCCTGTAAAAGATTTTATTCAGTTTTGGGATAAAACATATGTTATCCTTATGAAACATATGCTTAACTGACTACATTTTACCTGGATAAAAAAAATGGGAATTCAATCTCAAGTGTCCCATTTCATCTTTCATAGAAAGAAACCATTTACAAGGCGATGCATATGCAAATGCAGAAGGAAAAAAGCTTCATTGGGAAGAGGGAGAAGAGGAAGTAGCACTAGTTGTCAGATACAGCAAACATATCGCTTGGCTAGTCCTTGAGGGACACCTGAAAATGGTGAGAAGCAAGATATTATTGATTCTGGGGTGGGGGTCAGGCAACTCCTCCAAAGAATTTGCTCTTAATCTGGAGGATTCTGTGAGCATTTTTACTCTTCTGCTCTCAGTTTTCACCGCATTGACATTAATTAATGTGCCAACTCTTTTCTCCCTCTCAGCTTTCCTAGCACTTGGGGTCCTCTTCAGTTTTCCCAATTCCTCCATTTTGACTTTCTCAACTTTGTCAATTGAGTTCAAAAGTTTCTTCTGAGGTGTAAGAGACTCTTAACTCTCCACCAGCCTAATTTGTGATGATATGAAGCAAAATCTTATGGAAAGTTGGATTTGGGGACAGCACTGAAGTATTGTGCTCTAGCTGAGCACCCGACAGTGGCTCAGGGGAATCAACTACTCTTTGATCCTGAAACATTGGACTTTCCATCTGTAGACCTTCAGCTTGTCCCAAGCGAGTTCCTCTCTTTCAACTGCCTGATGAAAGCCAGAAGATCCTCTCCGAGCACTTCCTATCGGCGTATTCTCTCTTCCCATTGGTCCACGTGTCGCCGATGTAAATCCGTACACATTTCTTCTTCCACGGCCGAACGCGATTCTCGGGGTCCCCAACCCTCCACCTCTTCCTCCACCTATCGATGGTCCAGGTGCCGCCGCGTATTAGCCTCTTGAGTGACTGGAGATTCCAAAAGATTTGAATTCTGTTCTGGTTCGTCTCCGAGGTACGATCTTCCCAACTTCTCCCATACCAAAAATAACCTGTGGTATGATCTTCCCAACTCCTCCCATACCAAAAATAACCTGTGGTATGATCTTGCCAACTCCTTCCATACCAAAAATAAAAACCAACAAAACTGTTGTACAAGGCTGGAACAAAGCTTCGAGAAAAAATGGATACTCAGATTTCAAGCAAGTTTCAATCGATGAAGATTAGTACCTGCTGGAAGCCTGGAACCAGTAAAAAAGGAAAATATATCATTTTCAAACTCATTTAGCAGCGGAATCTCAAGACTTAATAAGATCATAAGCTCATCGAAGTGAGTATTATATATCACGACTCTGAAATAAAATATTCATGTTGTACATACTTTTATTTAAAATATTACCATAGTATTTATAGACAAATCAAACATAGAAAAGAAAGGAGCATGCCCTTTGTGATTTATTATTCATTTTAAAATTCAGGATTTTCGTGTGCAAGTGTAGTTCCATCGATTTGTCTGGATGCTGAGAAACGGAGAAAAGAAAAAAAAAAAATCATGTACACATTATCAGGGGTTACCTGCAGAAGTTTGAAGGACAGCTCAAGTCTAAGTAACCATAATAAACAGAACTTTTCTTCTTCTTCAATCCTTCAAACGATAAGTTCTTTCAAACGGCGCAGGTTAATGAATTAAGTATTAATAAAAGACCCCATTAGCCCATTACAGCATTATCTCTCTCATTCCATGAACCTATCATGAACAAACAAGCAAATAAAAGAAGAAAGATGTTAACAAGAGAACCGCAACTCTTCTAACGGCTTCTTCTCTCGGAGGAAGGACGATGAATGGGCGCCAACCCGTGATTGATTAAGGTCTGGAGTTTGTCCAAGTTGCTTTGGGTAGAGAAAAAATGCAAGAGTTTGTAAAATTTCTGCCGTGAATGGAAGACGTTAAGGACTTAGGGAAAGTTCGAGGCGTGTGTAATGTGGATTTCATGTAGTTTGTGCAGGTTGAGCTTAATATTTAATATGTCATGGGAGTGGTTGTTTGGGAATTTAAGTGTAGTAATAAATACAAATTCAAATTAGAAATTATTAAAAAAATAATAATAATAATAATGTACTATGTAATTATCTTAAAAAGATGGAAGTGTGATAAATGTTAAAACTTTTAACAGAGATAATTTACAAATACATTTCACTGTGATTAATAAAACAAAAAAGCTAAAACTTGCTTGGGATCGATCCCGAAACTCAGTTTGGCTTAGTTTAGGGTTGTTGTAGCCTATCCCCTTAATTACTTTTGACCCAACTTCAACCATAATCAACTTTAAAAATAATTTCCAAGAGGTTTGTTTGGATTAATTTTAAAACTGCTTTTGCTTTTAGGACAATCGAATTTTGTGACTACGAAATGACAAAAATAGATTTTTTTTTTAATAAGTTATTTAAAACTTTAAATATATATTAGTAATAATATTTTAAATAAAAATTTTTAAAATATAAAAAAAATAAAAACTGGCCATTGGAGTCACTGTCAGTGGCAGTGGTCAGTCACAGTCTTGGAAGAGTATTCAGCGACACTGTCGGTACCATTAAGATCGTCATGAGTCGATCTATACGATGGTGCCAACATTATAGTTAAAGGCTTTACAGTATGCCTACGACAGGCTATCAAAGATCAAGTCAAACTTTGCTGACTCGATGTCGCTAAACAGTAAAGCCTTCGGCTGCGGCTCTAGTGCCACTATGTAGATCGCCTCATGGCGATCTTAGTAATACCTATAGTGTTGTCGAGCGCTCATCTAGCGACAATGACGGTCCACCATCGTCGATTGATGTCTGATGACTTTGCTGGCGAATCCATTGCCAATTTTCTAGTTTTTTTTTTTTTTTTATTATTATTAAATTATTAATTTAATAAGAAACATTTATAAAAAAAATGAATTTAAATTTTATCATTAGGGTGTTTTTCGTAATTAAAACAATCAAAAACAACTTTTAAAATCCAAAAGCTAGAAAAACCTACTAGTAGAGTCCTTTTGTAAAATTGATTATTTCATAATCAAATTGTTACATAATCACTTTTAAAATTAGTTTACCAAACACTTTTTGGATTATATAGATTATGAAATAAGTTATTAGGGAAAAAGCTACAGCAACCCCAAACTACCCTTAGTTTGGGATTAATCTTATTTTAAACTTAGAAGGCGTTTGGTTGGAGGAGATTACTGGGATTATGTCATTTTATATTACTTGATTACCATGTTTGGTTATCAAGTAATATAAGATTTCGGTAATCTTGCAATGAACAATCGTTGTTACTGTTGGAGGTAATCTGATTACCTCCATTTTCTTAAGTATTTTAGGATTACCAAAGTAATCTTATTTTTGTTACAATTTTATCCCTTATTAATAAAAATTTTGGACAATAATGCCCCTGTTTTAAAATTAATTTATCATTTCAATTTTAACTTTGTTTAATTAAGTTTTTTTGATAATAATGTCCTTATATTTAAAATAAATTACAGACCACCACCACCACCCAGCCACCACCGCTGACAGTGGGCCATAACCACTACGGACCGCCGCCGGAAAGTTGTCAAAGTCCCTAAAAATGACCGAGAGTCACTTGGAGATTCCGGGAGGCTTTGATGGTTGAAAATCGCCATATCAAGCCAAATCTGGCCGAAAATGACCAAATGTATTCTGGCCATTTCCAGCCAGATCGAGCAAAATAGATCTGTCCTGATATGGCCGTTTTCGGCCATCAATATGCCATAAACGGTCATATCGGAGCCTCGTGGTCACGGTGAGCTACTCACGATGACCTTCAACGACTTTCGACGGTGGTTTGCAATGGCGGCAGGGGGTGGGGGTGATTTTGCCATAAATTAGAGTTTTAAAAAAAGCGGGGGTATTTTAGCTAAATTTGAAATATTGGGGATTAAAAAATTATTCAAAAATTAATAATATTATATTAATATTTAAAAAGAGGGCAATTTAGTAATTTAAATTATATACCCATCAATTTATTCCTAGTTAACCAAACATATTAATATATCCACCAACTAACTAAACACTTTTTTTTTTTTTTTAAGATTCCCATTAATCTTCAAGGTAATATAAGATTCCAGTAATCTAATATTCCCTGAACCAAACTCACCCTTAATTGTTTTTCAATTAACTTTGAAAATAAAGTAATAAACAAATTAAAAATAAGTTAGAAAGTGTATGGACTTTTATAATTTTTGTAATTTTCAAAATCTATAATTATGGCTCCGTTTGGTTCACAATTTTGTGTTTTTTGGAAAAGTTTTTTGAAAAAAGTTAAAAAAAATTGAATTGGACGGGTACTAAGATGTAGAATTTACAAATTTAAAATACCTCATATGTTTGTTTTTTTACAAAACACCATTTATAATAAAATATTAAAAGTTAACAAAAACACCCCCAATCCACCCTCAAATACGGACAGCCGGCCACCACCATCGGAGGGTGACCGGAGTCGCCGTAACAAAAACATTAAAAATATTTAAGGGTATTTAATTGAATTAACAAATTTAGGGGGTTTAAAAAATGTTGAATAAAGTTGAATAATATTGTGAGTTTTTGGGTATTTTACTGTTTAACTTTTTTGGAAATACTAAAAGTAGTATTCCCAAAATCCAACCAAACAAAGCCTATATATTTGATAAATAAGATTTTAACCAAAAAAGACATATTTTATATCTTGAAACGGTTAGATAATTACAAATTTGTATTTTATAGATAATTTATACAATATAAATTAATAATTTTAAAAAAAAAATCAAAACAACATTTGATCTGGTCGACACTTTGTTTGGACTTTGGAGTAAAGGAGAATGACATTAGAAATGAGACATGTGATGAATGGGATGGGATGTCTGTGAACTGTGGAAGTGCGGCGGAGTTCTCTGCCACGCGATTTTACTTTTAAGGAAGACAAGTAAAGAGAAAATAAAATTATTATAATAAATTATGATATTTTATTTTTATTTGTTTTCTCTTTCTCTGACCAATTTCCCATGGTTGATTACCTTACAAACGTTTTACAATCTCGCGAGAAAACGCGTTAACTTGACATCCTTAATAATTATTTATTATTATCTTCTCTTTTTTAACAGTGACATAACGTGCATGTGCTTATGCAACATTTTACTTAACCAGAGTACAGTTAAGACAAATCCCCAAGTTAACTAACTTCTTAGCTCGTTCACACGAATGCCCATTGTGCCCTTGGTTACATACTAATTGATTCTTAATTACTTTCCCCACCATCCTCACCTTATTGAAATATGTTTAGTGATACTATAAATGGAAATATGCTTTTTTAATAATAAAATCAGAATTAGAAATAAAGGTCATGTGAATTAATTAAAGGGGTAGTGTATCAGGCATGGATAAGGATGGGAGTAAAAAGAGAGGGAGAGCTGGTGAGATAAGATTAATAGTGGGATAACCAAAAAAATATTCCTAAAAGATTTGATTGCTTCTGCAAACCCAAACCCCAATATCTTTTTTATTTAATAAATATATTCATTGCTTGTGATTCGATTCTCATGTACTGCTCTTAGGTCCCACCATTCCTCGTTTTATCTCTGTGGGTCCTCTTGTCGATTAGGGTTTGGACCCATTCCCATTAATTCATCATTTCCCTTCCATTATTATTTATTTTTCAGTTGGCAGTCTTTGTAATTTATTGATACGTCTTTTAAAAGATAAATCCATTTGGTAAGAATTTTTTTTTTTTATTATTTATCAAAGAAATTATTTATTGCAATGGTTTTTTTTTTAATTTGTAAAATAAGATTTACAATGTCTGAAAACAAACATCAATTGCATGTTTTAATTTCTTTCCATAGATTAGTGGAATTAAAAATAGTATTTGAAAGGGATTGATTCTAAACAACTTCCTAAATTCTATGATAATTTGATATTAGAACACCCACCAAGATTAACCATTGATCATTATACGCCTGTTAGTATATATGAAAACAAAAGTAAGAACAAACTTAATTTATATAATATGATTCCAAGATATAAACTATTCTAGCAAAAAGATAATCAATAAAGATTGCTTGTAAGTATAGGATTGCCCAAAAGATAATAGGACCAGTTTAAGAGATACTTGAAAATAAAAAATAATAAATCTTTAATGTATTAAATTTCCTTCTATTATGAGGTCTGCCCCAGCCCCTGCATATGTGAAGTTGATAATTAGTACACGTTCATTATTGGCATTTGGAGAGGGACAATCTATACTATAGCCTGTATGCAGTTCATCAGAAACTTGGACCAATTTATGTGCTAAAATAAAACCACTAAACTTGAGGGACAGCAACTTTCTGAAAACGTACCCTGCTTGCTAAAAAGTTTTACACATTTGGAACTCCACTGTCATTTAGGTTTCCAATCGAAATTTTAATATGAATATTTTTTTGTTGATCTCTCAATGATATTAATGTCATCCCAAACGAAAACTCGAACAATTTTACTTTTAAATTTTGAGAAAGATTACTTATTCTCAAATTAAAGATACCATTAAATCAGAATCATAAGGTTAATTCAATTTCTAAGTGTATTGGAATTAGAGTTGCATTGTATAATCATATCTCATCTTATCCTCTACTTCAAACTAAATCTCAACCAACTAACTCACTTGAAGTACTTGATGAAGATCCCAAAAAACAACATTACATTGACAAATCAATAGTGTTCCAATACTAAAAAATTTATGACATTTTGAACATGTTTGTGGCTCTCTATTGCTGTTACATTTACAAATATGTCAAGTTAGCTTTTGATAAATCCCCACTCTACTCTACTCTACTATCACGCTCAAAGCTGCATTATATTTGTAGTTTAGGACCACTTTTTTTTTTCCCTCTTTTTTTCAACTTTTTTTCTGCCTAGTTTACTTAATGCCCTACTGGGTCTATGGAAGATAGACTATTTATGGAAATTTGTAAATTTCGAAATGTACCCAGTTACACAAGTTACATACAAGGCGTAGTGTACAAGATGCCTTTAGGGTTTGGGTAAAGAAGAAAAATGCAGAAAAACTTTTTCCTAATTGATTGAATGAGAAGTGTATTACAATTAGTTAGTTAGAGAGAGGGAATCTTTCCCTTTTATACATTAACTGAAGCTGAAGGTAAAGTAAGGAGAAGAAGACGTTGAACTGTTTATACAACTAACTAAACTTTAACATAAAAATGACATCATTTTCTAAAATATCATTCTGCTCCTGTTGCTTTGTTCATTTGCAGTTTCATCCCTTTTAGTCAATATCCCCTCTCAAACCAGACTACTCTAGGTCTGTAAGTTTTACACTTGAAATCTTCTTTGGTCAATATCCCCTCACAAACTGGACTGCTCCATTCTTTGGATCTTCACAAGGGATTTTCATGACTTGACAACCAAATTCTACAAACCTTCATAACAAGTCAAAGTACTGCACATCTTTAAAAAACTGCTAGAACTCAAGCTACGATTTCTAGAAGGCAGAATGCTGAAACAGAGCAATGCCTTTAAATGGTCAAGAAGAACACACTTCACACAATCTTCAGAAGTCTTAGAACTCAAGCTACGATTTCTGGAAGGCAGAATGCTGAAACAGAGCAATGCCTTTAAATGATCAAGAAGAACAAACTTCACACAATCTTTAGAAATATTTTCCTAAAAATAAAAATTTATGAGAGTTACAAACTTCATAAGGCTTTTAGAACAATTATACCCCTAAAATCAGAGACTACTATATTCTGCTGCTTAATTCTTCAAAGTCAGACTGCTCAAAACAATTTCAGTCCCAAAGTCAGACTGTTCAATTCTGACTACTCAATTTTCTTCAAAGTTCTCAATACTTCAGATCACAATACTTCAGGAATCTTTTCACAAGAACATTATGAGAGATACAAACTTCATAAGACTTGCAACTATCTGCTTACTTAAAGTATGCATTATGCAACAGAAACACAATCCAAAAAAACAATGTAGTGTTAAGGAAGAATAAGAGAAAAACCAGTCCATTCATGTGCTCGGTAAGAAATGCTTGGCACTCAGAGAAGTCAATGTAGCATTAATGTTTGATTAGGCTACAGCATCTGACGAAACAACATTGAGTTTATGCCTTAATTCACTAAACTGAGTAGCAGACAAAGGTTTGGTTAACAAATCAGCAATTTGTAACTTAGATGGCACATACGGAACAACAAGGCTTTTGGCTAACACCTGCTTTCTAATATAATGGGCATCAATTTCGATGTGTTCTGTTTGAGCATGAAACACTGGGTTAGAAGCAAGAGCCCCTGCACTAACGTTATCACACCAAATAACGGGTGTTGTATGTAAGGAAATACCCAATTCAAAAAACATACTCTAAAGCCATGCTATCTCAGTGGCAGTTTGTGCTAAGGCCATGTATTCATCTTCAATGGATGAGAAAGCAACCATTTTTTGCTTTCTTGAACTCCATTGTATTAAGTTAGGACCCAAGTACATGCAATTCCCATTAGTAGATCTTCGGTCCTCAATGTTGCCACCCCAATCGGCATCAACATAACATTCAACATGGAGTAAGCGGGCAGGTTTGAACTGTAGTCCAAAATTCAGTGTACCTTTGATGTATCTGAGAACTCTTTTATAGGCTTGCCATTGTAAGTCAGCTGGTGCTTGCAAAAACTGACTAAGTTTGTTCACAGTGAAGCTAATATCTGGTCTAGTAAGAGTTAGGTATTGTAGAGCCCTTATTGTGCTTCTATACAAACTTGGATTCTCAAATAGACCATTATCAATACTACTGAGTCTGGTGCCAACAGCCATGGGTGTAGAGCAAGAATGGGCTTCCATCATTTTGGTTTTAATGAGTAAGTCAGAGGCATATTTGGGCTAAAAGTTTTAAAATAATCCAACCCAGGAGTTTGCTAAACCCTTTTGCCACCAATCTAGCTTTGTACTTTTGTAAAGTACCATCTGCATTGAATTTTGTCCTAAAAACCCTCAATGTTCATGTCAGGTGATGGAGGTACTAGGGTCCAGGTATTTTTTTTCATAAGGGAATCAAATTCTGCTTGCATGGCTTCTTTCCATACTACACTATTGAGAGCTTTAGCTGCTAAAACAAGTTCAAGTTCTATAATAGGGCAATTTAACATAACATAGGCTTCAGGATCAATGAAACTGGAATCTTGAACATATACATTTGCAGCAACCTTAGATTTTGTAATCATGGGTTGTGAGTTGACAGTAGAACCAGGTTGAACACCAGAGAACTTAAAAGCTAAAAGATCAACTTCCAGTTGACAAGTAGATAAGTTGCTAGAGGATGTAATGATAGGTAATTGGAACGTTAGATCAGACCTCGAATTTGAAGTGTTTGAAGAATTTATGGAAGGTGTGGCAGTATGTGTTTCTATGATAAGAAAGGCAGATGGCGTGGTAGTTAGGGAGCTTGGAAAGTGTACCAAAGTCTTGGCAGCATTTGGATTTGAGGTAGGAGAAGCTGATTGTGACTGTGGAGAACAGGGACGAGGCAATGTGGAGTTATGAGGGCTGGACAAAGGTGAGACATCAGATGCAGGTGAATTAAAAGTTTAAGTTAAGGGTGAAGAGATACTACCTATTGCTGAAGTGTCTAGAAAAGTTTGAGAACCTGTTGCTGCTTGAGTGGTAGGAGCAACTGGAGTTGAAGTGGAGATATTATGAAAGATGGTACAAGGAAAAACTGAGCTAATGTGGTCAAGACTGCTGTCTTTATAGGTAATATTATCAGTCAAGATTGGAGCACTATTGAAGGAACCAGAGGACTGAATGAAATCACAAGATGCACAAGGAAATTCATTTTCATTGAATTTGACACTTGGAGTAATGAAAATTTTTCCATCATTTCTTAAACATTTATATCCTTTATGCAATAGACTATATCCTACAAAAACACACTTGGAAGAGTAAAAATCAAATTTATGAGTTTGAAAATTGCGCAGGAAAGGAAAACAAGAACAACCGAAAACTTTAAGATGATCATACAAAGGGGTTTTCTTAAAAAGTTTATAATAAGGTGTGTTATTTTGAAGAACTTCATTTGGCATCCTATTAATGAGAAAAGTTGATGTTTCAGAGGCTAACCACCAATATTGTGAGGGCATGGAAGCATGAGCAAGTAAGGTAAGTCCTGTTTCCACAATGTGCCTATGTTTTCTTTCGCTATGACCATTCTGTTGATGAACATAAGCACAAAAGTATCTAGGTTGAATTCCAGTCTCATTAAAGTAAGGGATAAGGGCTTTGTACTCACCTCCTTGATTAGATTGGAGGCATTTTAACTTGGTTCCAAACTGCCTTTTAGCAAGATGGTGAAATTTAATGAAAACTGACTTGACTTATGCTTTGGTTCTAAGTGGAAATAACCAAGTAAATCTACTGAAATCATCTAAAAACTGGACATAATATTTGAACCCTTCAACTGATGCAACAGGGGCTGGACCCCATATATCACTATGAACTAAAGCTAATGGTTAATTAGACCTAGACTGAGAAGAAGGGAAACTGATTTGATGAAGTTTTTCTAGTTGACATGCATCACAAAAAGATAAGGACGAGGTACTCATAACTTGTGATGAAGAAAGGAAGGATGGCTTGGGAAAATTAGACATAATTTTTTGTAAGGTTGTAGAATTGGGATGACCCAATTGTTTATATCAAAGCATGCATTGATTGGATGCCTTATTCATAACTAAACAATCGGCCTTTGAAACATCAGTTTTCAATTCATCAGAATTAGGACATGAAGTAGATACACAATCAGTCTTTGAAACATTGGTTTGCAATTCATCAGAAATAGAACATAAAGTAGATTCAGAATTAGAACTAAGATTGCAAGACTGACTTGAAGAAGATGCAACACACGAAACACAGTCATGCAAAACAGAATATTCATTGGAATTATGCAAAACAAAACCTTTATTAAAATGAGAATCAATACTCGAAGCTAACATTTTGCTAGAATTAATAGAGTTTAATATGAAGGGCTTATTTGACAACTGATTACACTTACTTTCTATAAGATATTGTTGTAAACTAGTAGACAAACTAGATGGAATTTGTGCTGAAATGCATGTGTTTGTGATGAATAAGCATTTGGTAGCGCAGATTGACAAGAAGTAAAGTTGAATTTAGACAGACCAATGTTGCTCGGTGGAATCTCCAGTTGATAAAGACCTCCTTTAAGGCCCCCTTGCAGTAACATGGTTCCTATTGACTTGTCCTTAACAACACAATAGTTAGCATCAAACTCAATAATAACATTATTATCTCTTGTAAACCTAGAGATGCTAAGTAAATTTTTTGTAATTTTTGGAACAAGAAGTATGTTTTCAAGATGTAGACATTTTGTATGTAAAGAGCTAGGAATAAATATGTGTCCAGTATGGGAACTAGGGAGATACTCACCACTGCCAACCTGGAGTTGTTTTTCACCTTCAGAGCTCTTGCAAATGTTCAGTTGATTCATGTTGGATGTCACATGATTTGTCGCCCCTGAGTCCATGTACCAGGCTAGATCAATTGGGGTGGATGAAGAGGCAACAATAGAGGAGTAAACTGATTGATTATGAAAAGCTACTGAGTGGCTATCTCTAGAGTAAATTGACGAGTTTAAGCCAATATGAACAAAGTTTGCTTGATTGTTGTGCGACATCTGCTGGCTGGGCACACCAAAGGCTAAAGAAAGACTAAGATTGGTCCTAGAGAGACGACCGAGATTGAAGAGTTGCTGATTCTGATGGAACTGGACTGTGATGTCAATAGGGTGCTGTGAGCTACCAAAATTAGGCAGAGATGATGTAGATTTAGTGTAGGCAGCGAGAGAATTAAAGTGCTGCTGATGTTGATGCAGATGAGACGAGTGAGATGGGGAATCAACATAGTATGAGTTGAAATAACTCTAAGACATAGGCATAATAGCTTGAGAAACACCATTGTAGGCCAAATTATACCTATAGTAGCATTGAATGGCTGAGTGACCAGTCTTGTTATATACTTGACAGATGATCTTTCCCCTGCCTGTTCCTTTACCTCTATCTCGGCCATATGAGGTAGGACCAAGAGGCCTGGAGTTGAAATTAGGTGGATAATGAGGTGTATTGTAGGTAGTTGTGTGATATGTTGAAAAGGTATGAATTGGTGGACTAGAGACGTGATAGGACTAACCCGTGTTATGGTAAGTAGGTGTGGATTGAGTAGATGTTGGAGGATAAGGTGGTGATGCAATGTAAGTTTGAGGGTTGTGAGGATTACTCGGAGATATCAACGAGGGTATACTGCTCCCAAAATTGTCCTGAGACTTCAATGTATTAGAGCTGAAATTTGCACTTGTACCTGAAACATTATAACAACCAGGCCCACTAATAGATGCAATATTTGCTGATGTGTTGTAAAGATCCACTGAGTTAAATTTCTCTAGCCTAATCTCATATTTTTGCAATAGAAACTGGGCTTCTTGCAAGGTAACAGTATCCACTTTAGACTCAAGTCTGGAAATTAGAGTGACAACTGCTACATCATACTCTAGTCCGAGACCATCCAATACAAATTGCAGCAAATCCTCATCTAATACAGCTGACCCGCTAGCAGCTAAACTCTCAGCAATCTCTTTCATTTTTTTAATATAATCAGCAATACTCAAGTTCCCTTTGTGAGTTTTTTGAAGCAAGTTTTTTAGATTTAATGCCGCCCTAGCTTTTGAATCTGTGATAAACTTATTCTCTAAAGCTAACCAAATTTCATTCGAAAATCTACACTTAGAGATATGACATAACATACTTTTGGAGATTGAGGCCAATAACCAACTTACAAGAAGTTTATCAGTCCTCTTCCACATAACATAAGTAGCATTAATACTCTCACCAACATGTTACTGGTCTTAAGCTAACCTAGTTCATTTTCAAGCTCAGAGTCCCTAATTAGAATTACGGGAGGGCAAGGAACTCTACCTAGTAGGTGATCTTCCAAGTCGTGTGAACCAACAGCAAAAATGACTTGAGAGCTCCAGAATCGGTAGTTATTCCTTGTGAGCTTAGAACTGATCACTTGCAAGCTTGAAGCAAGAACCGTGGTAGTTCGAATTTGTAGTTCAAGAACCATTTTCCCCGTGCCATTAAGCAACGAAGAAGAATTTGGATCGGAAGCCATTTGACGCAAGTCATGGCTATGATACCATGTACAAGATGCCTTTAGTGTTTGCGTGAAGAAGAAAAATGCACAAAAAACTTTCTCTCAATTGATTGAATGAGAAGTGTATTACAATTAGTAAGTTAAAGAGAGGGAATCTTTCCCTTCTATACATGAACTGAAGCTCAATATAAAGTAAGAAGAAGAAGACACTAAACTGTTTATACAACTAACTAAACTTTAACATAAAAACGACATCATTTTGTAAAATAACATTCTGCTCCTGTTGCTTTGCACATTTTCACTTCCATCCCTTTTAGTCAATATCCCCTCTCAAACCATACTACTCCAGGTCTGTCAGTTTTACACTTGAAATCTTCTTTGGTCAATATGTAGGACGTTACCTAGTCCATAATATTACGCCCTCTCCTTGCCCATTATATTTACATTGATCTACAAAAGATGTGTCTTATAGATTCTTTGCTGGTGAATGTCTTAAGTGAACAGTCTACAAAAGATCTTTGGGACAAACTAGAATCTCTATAAGAGTAAGTCTCTCGTTAATAAGTTGTTTCTACGAAATAAATTTTACAATTTGCGTATGAGAGAGTAAGGTGATTCATTTTTGGCAAACTTAAATGCGTTTAATATGCTTGTCGGGCAATTGCTATTAGTGACTACACACAAGAGAGAGTAACAATGATAATATTTTTCAAAGAATTCAAAGTTATCATCGGTCTCCTACCGGTTGACTCGTTTGTTGATTTGATTGTCCTCCCAATCATCCATTGAGTGCGCTTCAAATTTAGAAGAAGGAGAAGAAACAAAAAGTTGAAACTAGAAGAAAAAGAAGAAGAAGAAGAAACAAGAAGAGTAATTAGAAGACTCAATTTGAAACCTGTGATTATGTGCACGGTGATGGGTTAATATATAGAGATAAGGCTAACCTAGTTGTTTAACAGGAATAGGAGGTCCATTCCTAATCTATTAAAGAAACTTAATTGTTCCTAAAACTTGTAGAATACGATAACTATTTGATTATTTAAATTAAAATTACCAAAAATTAACCTGATTAATTAAGGAAACCAATTGTCCTAATGAGCTTAATCATTTGTAAAACGTGGGGCAAACAGAATCCAAAACCTAAACTTACTTGGATTAAGTACAGACCGAACAATCCCAAAGATCGGTCTCTATACTTGGTAAGATGCACATGGTTCATGACAGGATATTCTCAAGTGTACGAAATAGCGCAAGTAATAAAGCTCAAGTAAACGAGTGTCGAATCCCAAAAGAACTACCTACCAAGTACCAAACTAGTCTTTTTTGTTACTATTTGATGAAACAAAATTTTAAGGATGAATTTAATGAAAAAGAAAACAAAATAAAAACTAAACAAAAGCAGAATTTTATTAATACTTTGGTAAATAGACCAATATTACTAAACCTAGGGCACAGATTTCACAGCAATTTAATCATATGCATTGACAATTATTGTTAACCTAATTAAGCTTATTCTAAAGGCCAAACTCCCTGATATTTCACTAACTTTCTCTCAAACGATTAGCGAATTAACCTTTAATCAACAACCCAAAATATCTCTAAGTTAGATTTAAGAACTAAGAGATCATTACGTTCTATAAAATTTACCAGAGCCTCATAAATCGCAGTAACCTATCTCTAGCATTCGCTCAATTTATGGTTTTATTACCTTAGACAAATCAGGTTTCATCTCTCGATCTCAACCCAACCCATGATATCATTCAACTTTCGGATCCTTAAGAATTGAAAGCATTACACACAATAATAAAACTTAGAATTAATGCTCAATAAGAATTAATAACAATAAAGTCAACACATATTCATAAATTGGGCTACATCTTTAATCTTAGAAAAGGGATTTAGTTCATAATTGCAGTAATAAAGACAACCATTGTATTCAATAACATGAGTTCAAGAAAGAAAAATAGAAAACTTCTCTAATTGGCGAACGAGAACTGCAAGAATTCCAATCTCCAAAATAGTAGCCGTCCTTTCTCCTTCTCTAAAAATCTAAAAACTACTTAGAGACCCTTATTCATAGTGCTAGGGTTTGGAGGTTAGTTAGGAAAGAATTAAATGCCTTAACCCATTCATATTCGGACTAGGAGAATGCAATAACCCAAACAGGCCCCGTGCCATCGCTGTGGCGATAAGAAACGGTCGCTATAGCTATCGTTCTTTCTGTCCCACAAGTCTGTGATCTTCGGAATTTAGTAAACTTATCAAGACAAACTTTGTAGCTCTCTGAATAAGCTTTCCAACGCCATAAGAATCTTTGAATTCCGATTTATACAGCTCAAGTTATGATCGAAACATCGAAGCATGCTCATCTTGAAGGATTTCTAGATTTTACGTTGTATCTTCGACGCGTTACAACTTTCTCGTTTCAACTCCGATTCTTGCACCACTTGTTCCTACTTGTCACGAATTTCATCGACATCATTCTTTTTCCTTCAAATATCGGTTTGAACATGAAGATACTCAAAATACACCCATGATCCCGTAAAAAGTATTTATGAAATAATTAATTCAAATTCCACAAATTTAACACATTTTTCCACAAATAATCCAATTAAATCACTAACAAAATATATACTTTCAAGCTCTTATCAGTTCACCGTCCTAACTCAATTTTATGACCAAAAATTCCAAAACTTCTCCACTGTAAGACCCTTTTTCATTAGGATTAGATTGCTTAAAATAAGAAAGTAAGTAGCAAAGTTGCACTTGCCAGAGTAATCATACATGACCATTAAAAGCCTTCAAGATATAATTTCCACTAAGGGGGCGTTTGGATCATATAATGTTTAATTATAGGGGGATATCATATTAATGGAATAAAAAATCACCTTGAAAATTATTGGGAATGTTTAGAAAATGTGTTTGGTTGGTTCGAATAAATTGGTGAATAATATGTTTGGTTGGGAGGATAAATGGGTAGGTATGTTATATAGATTACTAAATTGCCCTCATTTTTAAATATTAATATGATAGTATTTTTTATTGTTATTTTTTGAATAATTCTTTTAACCCCCTACTTTTCAAATTTAGCAAAAATACCCTAACAACCAGAAATATTTTAAACTTAACAAAAACACTCATACCTACCCCAAGCCACTATTGGCAGCCAGCCAACCACCATCGACGCCACCAACAGTGCCACAGATCTGGCTGTGATGCCTACAGTGCCATAGATCTGACCATGACTATTTCATGGCCAAAGATGTGGCCATGAAACGCCGGCAGTTTCACGGCCATAGATCTGGCAGTGAAATGCCGATTGTTTCACAGCCACAAATCTGGTAGTGAAATGGCCAAGTCTTTGGCTGTGAAACGCCGGCCGTTTCCGACAGATCCATGATTGGAAAAGGTTTCATCAGCGCATGGTCGGCCATATACGACCGGTTGTGCACCATTATGACGACTTTTGGCAGCCTTTGACAGTGGTCCACAGCGGCTAGCGGTGGTGGCTAGTTCTAGGTACAATGGCATTTATGTAAATAATGACAATAACAAGGGGCCTGCATGAGTGAATTTGGTGTTTTGTAAATTTTAACGAATTTAAGGCTAGTCATTTGCTCAATCAAACAGCGTCATCTACTCAATTTAAAAAGTATTACCCTAATTATCTAATAATAACCCCATCCAAACGGCCATAAGAGTAGAAGAAAATTATTCACAAAAGTAATACTTCTACCCTTGGACAAAAACAAAGAACATACACTTCCTCAATACCTCCCACTGTTTCATGTTTGCTTGTAATAAAAAGAATTCAAACTCTTTTAATTTCAGGAAGCAAACCTGGTTAACAAGATAATTCAAGAACTTTAGGCGCGTCGCAAAATTTTTCAAACATCCAAAAGATAAATTTTCAATCTGAAGATATCAAAGGTTTTGCTGCATTGCCATAAGAACTTTAGAAGGCAAAACTGTATTTTCAACCCACTCCTTAATTCAAGAGGTTTCAGCGATTTGGGAAAACTTTTATACATTCAGAGAACGTTAGTATGGAGTTTCATCTTTCTTTTGCTACTATTTATGTTTTTACTCTCACCTTATTACTTATCTTTTATTACCAAATAATTTCCATTGCTGTTAGAAAACTCCAAGTTGAGCAACTCCAAGTGCCATGAAGAATTTTGCTTGTAAATGATACAGCAGGAGACAATGAAACACTAAGAGCAAATCAGACAACTTCATCAGTAAGACAGAATGTCTCCTAGGCAGCTACACAAAAAATTTAAACCCCCTCGAAGATGTAACACCTTATTTTGAAACAAAATCACAACAGTCTTTCCCTTCTTGTGAATCATTTTCATTTATTATGCAACATTCATATTATAGCAAAATGATCCAGAAAGGCAAAATGGAAAAGTAAAGACGTATCATTCTCAATTAAAACAAACAGAATTGCATGATTGTAAACTGTACAGGAAACTAATTTACTCTTAAACTCAGATTTGCCCAAAAAGATTTTATTCAATTTTGGGATTGCCCATTTCTTCATTTTTATTTACAGACTATATTATCCTAATGAAAGGATATGCTTAACTGACTACATTTTACAAGGATAAAAATGGGAATTAAATCTTAAGTGTCCCATTTCATCTTTCATAGAAAGAAACCATTTACAAGGTGATGCAAATGCAGAAGGATAAAAGAGCTTCATTGGGAAGAGGGAGAAGAGGAAGTAGTACTAGTTGTTAGAAACAGCAAACATATCGCTTCGCTAGTCCTTTAGGGACATCTGAAAATGGTGAGAAGCAATATACTGTTGATGCTGGGGTGGGGTCAGGCAACTCCTCCAATGAACTTGCTCTTAATCTGGAGGATTCTGTGAGCATCTTTACTATTCTGCTCTCAGTTTTCACCGCATTGACATTAATGTGCCAACTCTTTTCTCCCTCTCAGCTTTCCTAGCACTTGGGGTCCTCTTCAGTTTTCCCAATTCCTCCATTATGACTTTCTCAACTTCGTCAATTGAGTTCAAAAGTTTCCTCTGAGGTGTGAGAGATTCTAACTCTCCACCAGCCTGATTTGTGATGATATGAAGCAAAATCTTAGGGGGAATATGCTTCTTATGGAAAGTTGGATTTGGGGACAGCACTGAAGTATTGTGCTCTAGCTGAGCACCTGCCAGTGGCTCAGGGGTGTCAACTACTCTTTGATCCTGAGACATTGGACTTTCCATCTGTAGACCTTCAGCTGCTCCCAAGCGAGCTCCTCTCCTTTCAATCGCCTGATGAAAGCCAGAGTTAGAAATCTCTATATATGGACTTAGAAAGCCCCAGAAGGAAAGGGGAATTATAACAATGAACCGCAAAAAGAATTTTACTTTGACTCAAGTTAAGGCCAATGATATCTTTGACTCGAGCACTTATGAATAAACACAATGGCTCTATCGCACTCAAACAGATTGTCAGCAGGGTGTCATTTGTTGAATGCTTAAATTAAAAAAAAAAAAAAAAAAAAAGAAGCCTTAATGGACAGGACACTCTGAAGATTCTCATGGCCAAAAAACAATACAGAACAACATAAAAACGTTTGCCACATTACCAAGATTCAGTTCAAATCATAGCAACATTACCAAGATTGACAAACATACCAACTAAGACTATAGGAAATGGAATTAAACGAGTATAAAGATAACAAGAAAGTTACCCTCACAACAGCAGTAATATCCCTTAGAGGTCTCCTCGGGTACCAAGCAGGCAACACAGAAGATCCTCTCCCAGCACTTCCTATCGGCATATTCTCTTTTCCCATTGGTCCACGTGTCGCCGATGTACATCCGTACACATTTCTTGTTCCACGGCCGAACGCGCTTCTCGGGGTCCCCAACCCACAACCTCTTCCTCCACCTACCGATTGTCCACGCGCCGGCGTCGTATTAGCCTTTCGAGTGACTTGAGACTCCAAAAGATTTGAACTCTGTTCTGGTTCGTCTCTGAGGATTCCGAGAGTTCCAGACCTTCTCTGAGCGAAGCGGGTCGCAAAATCAACTACAGTCACTAGTCTTCCACGTGACTCCGCCATTTTTCTGCTTCTTGATTTCTTCTGAAAAGATTTATTAAAAAAAAATTCAAATTAGGATTCCAAACATTATTCTTGCAACAGAAAACAGTGCCATTTTACCTTGAAGGAGACAAATGAGAGAGATACAAGGAAGAACAAGAGGAGACAAGGTTTGGGTGCTGCGCATCAAAAAAATAAAAATAAAGAAGAGATTCGCGTGTGATGAAGATTGAAGAGAACTGACCCTTTTTTATAAATTTTAAAACTTTAGCACGTGCAAGTTTTGTGCTGGGTAACAACTTTCTCGTACAAAAAAAACGTGACATTTATTCCTAACAGTAATTTTCGCGTGCTACGAAGATTGAAGAGAACTGACCCTTTTTTATAAATTTTAAAACTTTAGCACATGCAAATTTTGTGCTGGGTAACAACTTTCTCATATAAAAAAAAACGTGACATTTATTCCTAACAGTAATTTTCGCGTGTGATGAAGATTGAAGAGAACTGACCGTTTTATATAAATTTTAAAACTTTAGCACGTGCGAGGGAGAATGTTTTAAATTTCAAATTTTGTTTAACGACTTTCTCATATAGAAAAAAACGTGACATTTATTCCTAAATCATTATATTACAGTAATTTTGCCTTAATTACATTTTAGATTTTTCCATCCAAAAAAGTTTAAAATACCAAATTACTACTTATAGCGTATTTCTGCAAATAAATTTTCTTTTGAAGAGAGACCGGTAGGATGGCCAATGGACATTTTTCATTTTAAATAAAAAATTAGAATTTAAAATTAAAGTGGTTAACTGTAGCGTTGACACGTGTCCAGGGTAATTGACCTAGTTAAAAGAATTTTCAATCTGGTCTTCTCATAGCAGCCTCTTTAAATCGTTTTCTTTAGTGAAACAAAGGGAGACGACTTAGGGGGTGTTTGTCTGAGCTTATGAAAATTAGCTTATAAGCAACAACTGCTTATAAGCTAATTTTAGCTTATAAGCATTTAAAATTTTAAGCAATTACGTGTTTGGTTAAAATACTTATAAGTGACTGATAAGTAGTTGACGTGTTTGGTAAAATGTAGCTTATAAGTATATTTTATTATAAAATGACTAAAAAAGGTACTACATTAAACAAGGGTATACTAAGGAATTTTAAAATTAAACAAGGGTATACTAAGGAATTTTAAAATTAAACAAGGATAATGTAGTAATATACTTGGTCAAACTTGCTTATAAGCAGAGTGCTTATAAGCCAAAAAAAAAAAAGTACCTCCCCCCCAACTTATTTTTTTTGGCTTATAAGCTCAACTTATAAGCTAAAATATGTTATACACAAACAGGTCATCTTAATTTTAGAGCTTATAAGCTAGTTTGACCAACTTATAAGCTTAGACAAACACCCCCTTACACGTACTCAAGGTTTGTCGTAACGATAAGTTGATACCCAAAAGGTTTTGAAACGATAAATAGGTATTTTCCGTCATGATCTGTTAGTGGTTTCTGTTTATTACTGTTTATTAATAGTGAAAAGACTAAAATGCCCTTAAAAGTTTGAATTTTAGGTTTTTATAAATTTAAAAATTTCTAAAAAACCCCCTAAGCTTACAAATTTAACTAAATACCCCAATGTATAAAAATTTTGTACAATAACAAAAACACCCCCGCCACCAGAGGCGCACTGCCACCACCGCCACTGCCGAAGTGTATGCAGTACTGTACTGCTGACCAGTCAGGATGACAGCGATACGCTCGCCTCCGCCAGATCCGGTCAGGCGACGTCGGAAAGGCCGGATCTACGGCTAGATCGGCGCGCCGGCCGACGCTAAAACTCCATCTGCGGCGTCGGCGGCGTATCTGGCGTAGACTGGCCCGGTGATGGCGGAAAAGGCCGAGATCGGCAGATCGCATGACACGAGACGGCGGTCTCGTCAGAATGTGAGTTTTTCTGATGCGATTCCTGGCGATGGTGGCCGGAATCTGGCACTGGAGGTGTTTTTGTTATTTAACAAACTTTTTATATATGGGGGTGTTTTATTAAATTAGCAAACTTAGTGGGTTTTTTAGAAATTTTTAAATTTATAAAAAACTAAAATTAAAACTTTGAAGGGCATTTTAGTCTTTTCACTATTAATAAACAGAAATCAGTAATAGAATATGACGGAAGGTACCTATTTATCGTTTCAAAACCTTTTGGGTACCAACTTATCGTTATGGTAAATCTTGGGTATGCACAAGTCGTTCGACCGTGAAACAAATTGTGATTAGTTTCAAACGAACAATTTCAATCTTTACCCTTTTTCAAAAGGATTCGACATGGCCATCGATTTTATATATAATATGCAATTTCTGTTTTCCAATACATATTAAAGGTCTTGCTGCATTTTGCCATAGAACTTCAGATGGCAAAACTGTATTTTCAACCCACACCATTCCATCTCCTACTCCTCCATCTTCTCTTCCAGTCTCGTTCTCCTCCTCCTCTCTTTATCCAATTCCATCTTTATCCTCACTCTTCTCTCATATTCCCTGCTTCCCCACTTCAACTCCCTCTCCTCCAAATCTGTTTCTCTACTTTCCACTTCTTCTTCTCTCTCATTCTGCCACGTGTCCTTCTTCCACTCCATTTCTCTTCTCTTTTCCTCCCTCTCTATCACACCCTGGTCTCTCACAAACTCTCTTTCACTTCTTTTCTCTTCCCTTCTCACCACAACATTCCTCAAGTCCAAACCTTGTGCCCCAAGCAAACCGAAACCCTTACTTCCTCCAAAACCGCACCACTTTCTTCCTTTTCCTGTTCTTAACCATACCCAATTTACAAATTTCTCTTTCCATCCCATATTCACTCTCACTCTTAATTCTCTCCTCAACCCCACCACTTTCTTCGTCTTCATCCTCCTCCTCCAAATCCTCACTATCAATCCCAACAAACCCCAAATCACAACAATCCTTAAATAAATCACCACCATCATTTCTATGCCCAGATTTATCAAACTAAAAGATGCTACCATACATTAAGAAGTTAAAAACTAACACAAACAATAAAGAAGTTTAGGAAAAAGAGCAATAAGCCATGATCAGGCTATATCATTACTTCAACGTCTTGATAATGTATATATTTACATAATCAGAAAAAGGGAAACATATTGCAAAAACTTCGGACTGATTATTCGAGTAAATGGATTTCCAAGAGTTGAAAGCATTCCACTGATTTTATTATATGCAGCATCAGCAGACCTTAAGGGAAACTGCTGCAACTTCGAATCCTAATCTGCAAATCATCGTAAACATATTGTATTTCTTCATACAGTTGCTTCAATACCGATAAAAGAAGTAGCAATTATCAAACACAAATGATAGGTTTTGAACAATATATCATCGAGTTATCTTTTTGCACAAAAATTACACAACCTAAATCAACATATAAAAACCACCCTTTATATTATTATTATTATTATTATTATTATTATTATTTTCATTTAACTTCTCGACATAAAATGTTTTAGACTTTCAACATATACTAATAACGTTATATATAATATTATCAAATATAAAACTCATGAAAATTGCAATATATTTACCAGAACCAACAGTCCAACTCGAATAGATCCCTTGATTTGATAAAGAAAGGGTTTTTAAAACTTTTATTACAAAATTTAGTAATTATGTACTGTTAAGTGATAATGTTAAAATAAAAATAATCATTTTAATGTTAATAACTGATATTGTTATTTATATATTATATTTCTTTAATATTTAACTGATGATGGATTTGAAGTAAGACTGGGCGGAGCTATTCAGCCCATATATGAATACGTTTTTATAGTCTAGCTTAATCCTACTTAGAGCATCTCTAATAGTGCTCTTTATTTTAAAAATAATTTAATGGGCTCTTTAAATTTAATGAAAACGTTTATTTTCAAGAAAAATACTTAATATGAGAGATAATTAATAAATAAAATGCATAAAAACATTAATTAAAATTAGGATAGAAAGTGAAATTTGACTCTCTAGATGTGGAGAGTCAAACTCGCTCTTTAACTTATATTTAAATAAAAAAGAGTCTGTTGGACTCTTGTTTTTTTTATGAATAGACTCTTTATAATAAAAAGTTCGGGTCATATAAAAATTCCTTTGGAGATGCACTTTTACATCAGCCCATGTACCTTTCATTTGATAAAATTAAATAAAGAGTAAAGTATGAAGATTACCTCTCAGCAGCTTCTAGAGAACAAGGCGATGGAAAAGAGCACGAAGATGGAGACAGCGATGGAGATGGAGAAGAGCGATGAAGATGAAGAGAAGAGATGGAGAAGAGCGTGAAGATGAAGAGAGCGATGGAGATGGAGATGGAGAAGAGCAGTGCCAAAAATGGTGATAGAGAAAGAGCGCGAAAGAGAAAGCATGGAAAAGAAGATTGATACATTTGGATTAAAATATTCGTTGATGACATGGCAAGTAATGATGTGGCAGATGACATGGCATTGCCACATCACCTGCCACATCACTTTGTAAAGTCTCTTTGTATATGCTTTTGTAAGAGTAGTGTTATTGTCATAGTATTTTCTTACCAGCTCAGATTTTTCTTATCCCAAGGTAAAAAAGAACTCCCATTTTGGTATCAAGTTCTCTATCAAGCTATGAGAATATAGAGCTGCATATCTTGAAATCATGGTCTGAAACTCCGAACTTCTTACAAGCTATACCCCCCAGGGCGGACCCAGCCCTGGGCCTATCCTCCCATTTTGAAAAAAAAAAATATTTATATGGACTCCGTAAAAAACTTTTATATATATAGGTCTATTTTTAAATTAAAAAAAAATAAAAAATATTATATATATATATCCAGACTTACACAAAATTTGCTATTAATATATATATTCCACACCTATATCATATTAAAAGTTTAAAATTCTCTCCACTATTTTCTAAGTCCATTTGTTTTTTGTGATTTTACTCTTTAATTTATGAACTGCTATCAAAGTTCAGATCATTTGTACCTTTTGTGATTAAGGGGAAATAAAACCTTTTTGGTTTAGGCATCACATTTTTTGTTCAAACATTGACATTAAAAGGAAGGCCTCGTCAATTAACTAAAGGTACATGGCAGTATGGCACCAACTTCAACTCATTCAATATGGACACTAATCCTAATGAAAATCAACCATAAACCCATGACTATTATTTAGTTATTGGAGACACAACCGTTACTGCTCATGGAGACACCACACATCACAACCAACTTTTTTAGGACATGAAGCTGAATCTAAGGGTCCCAAAACCTATTCTCACCTTCATTTACAAAACAAATGGAGGCAAATCCAAGACCCCATTAGCTTCAATAATTTGGAGTTGTGTTTTCAAACTCAAACCAATCCATGACTCGATCAGGCAACCGGGTCATATCTAACAAAAACACCCCTAATAAATACTTATTAGTCTCTGTAGTTTTAAAATTTAACAAAAGCACCCCTGATCTGGGTAAAAACACGATTGCCGACATCGACTTAATGCCTCATGACTCCTAAACTTAATGCAAAAGCCAAAAACAAAAAACTCATAATCAATTGCCTGTGCTTTTATGGGAGTTCTTAGGCATGGGTGCCTAGCTTGTGCCTCAAGTTTAGGAGTCATGAGACAATCTTAAAAAGCATTTTGATTAGGCCCATAGAACATCTTACTTTTATGGGCTGAGTTCTTTTGTTCTTGGGCTTTGCCTTTTTTTTTTTTTCCCCTCATTTTGGGCAAATATTAAAAAAAAAAAGTATAAAATTATGAAAATCTTCTCCAAAGTCCGGGAAAACAACTAGAAACAGAGGATAAGACGCAGCGAAGGTTCTGGATGCTCAAAGACGACTCTTGCAACCAACTTATAAATAAAACTAGAACCCAATCCTCTTCAACTCCACGAGCAAAAACACTTATAATTCTGAATCAATTCACAGCTCCAATGGCTGACTTTTTTCCATTTCGTCGTTTCTTCTTGAGCCCTCCTGTCTTCCGTGAATGGTCAGGATCATCCGCCCTCATGGATTGGCTTGAATCTCCAAATGCCCACATCTTCAAAATCAACGTCCCGGGTAATCTCTCCTATTTTCCATACGCATGATTTTATAAATGGGTTTTGTGTTGAATTTAGGTGGAATTTATTTGATTGAACATTTTTGTTTGATTGATCAATAGGATTGAGCAGAGAGAACATAAAGGTGCAAATAGAAGATGGGAACGTAATGCGGATAACAGGAGATGGAAGTAAAGAGGAGCAAAATGGGAAAGACACGGTTTGGCATGTAGCTGAAAGAGGAACAGGAAAAGGAGAATTTTCTCGAGAAATTGAATTGCCGGAAAATGTGAAGTTGGATCAGATCAAGGCCCATGTGGAAAATGGTGTTCTCACTGTTGTCGTTCCAAAAGATGCAAGCCCAAAGCCCAATAAAGTTAGGAATATAAACATTACTAGCAAGCTCTAGGATTTAAGCTCTTGAAAATAGCCATGGGTTAAGAATAACAACAGTTCTTCGTGTGGTATGTGTTGTAATAAAAAATAAATCTCACTCAAACTAGTGCACGTATCTATCTGAGTATAATTATTAAATTTTAATATTATAAATATGTCGTGAAGATGAGGTTTTGTAAAGCATTACGTATTCGAAGACTATAATTATTAAGTTGAATTTATTACTTGGAAAAAAGAATTATGTTCACATTATTTAATCAACTTATGCTTTTATCATCTATCATCTCATTGAAAAACAATGTCAGTAAGAATTATTGGTAGAATAATCTAAGTGATTAGGTTTTTATGTTTGGATATAAGTCCAAAACTCTGATATATATGAATAATTTATAACTGTTAGATGATGGAATTGTCATATATCTTTAAATCTTTTAAAGATCAAGTAAAATTAGAGTAATAGTAAAATCCAGTGGATAATGGCAATGTTTTAAAACCCAATCGGTTCAATCAAGACCTGGGGCCTTCATCGGGTTGGGTTATCAATTTTTTTATTCATTGAAAACCCTAAAAATTGGGATTATGATTAGCAAACAATTGAAGGTTGAGATGTTGAGAGTTTGAAGAGAAAGGGTCTGTGAGTACAATGGTGACGACGAAGGTGATTTCTAGTGAGTGAATTGATCGGAAATTGAAAAAAACCTATGACGGCGATAGTCGTTGCTGGTGATTGGTGAGGCGAACAAGGGTGGGGTGAGATGAGTTTTGGTCAAAAGACTAAGGTGAGTATTTTCGTGGTGATGTGGAGAGTTGTTGATGCTGCCAGTGGTGAGATATGACCTGAGTTGTCGACATTGACGGTGGTAAGATCTGACCGAAATCAAACTGATTTTGGTTAGATCTTAAGTAGATTTTTTGGGGAATGGTTCAAATGATGATTGGGATTATATTTGGTGCGTTACGGCCGCCAACTAATCTACCGTCGATTTGTATTTGAAATGTTTTTGCTAAATTTCAAACATTTAAGAACTTAAAAAATTTTCAAGAGTGTATTTGCTGGATTTTAAACGTTTGGACACCCGGTTTGAGCCCCCAGGTCGGTTAGTAAAACATTGGGTAATGGGGTATTTAAGTGCTATATAAAAATTTTGAATTATAGTTGTGATAAAAGGTGTGAAAAATATTATAATAACTCTTATCTAATCCTAATACACACAAAAAAGGGCTTCTGACTTGATAAGCCAACATCGTTTTCCCGCAATTCCATTTTGAAATTGTCGAAAGCGTTATTAATTTTTAACTTGTTTAACTCTTGTAAAACACCATTATATAGATATTTTTACATTACTATATCTAAGAAAATACTCCATCCTTTTCACTCATAATATCATCATTATTACTAGTTCTCACGTTTTAATTAAGAATACTAATAATCTGCTTCATATATTTAACTTATAAAACTTCACAAATGGACGAGTTTTAATTAAAATATGTATTCCCTGTCCTCAGATCTCGCGTATAAATAATTTATTATCAATCAATAATTATGATTCCTATTAATTATTGTTTGTTACCCCGGCCATATGCTATTATTTTTAAACTTAAAAAAAATCATATTAAAATTTCAAGTTTTTTTGTTTTAATTGAATATAATAAGGTCTCGGAATCAACACAACGAGGAGGCAATAATCAAAAACAATTTCCAGCTAATTTAAAAAGGTACTTGGGAAGTTCGTTATCTTTCACCTAAACCCACAATTTGGATTATTTTCTTTTCCTTTAATTAAGTTTGTTGTTAACTTCAAAATCTTTAATCAATTCATTCTTCAAAGTGTAATCTAATGATTGCATTGTTAAGAAAACTAATACCTCAAGTCATTTAATTAATTTTCAATAATTTAAATAATCAAAGTTTTAATTAGTTAATTAAGAAAGAAGGACCCACTAATTAATCCTTAAGATATGTAGTTGGTGTTGTGATTTATGATTACATAGTTGTACCAATTGATTGATGTACTTAATTCTTTTTTTTTTTTTTAATTATTACTATATTGCAACGGGAATTCGGTAGAAACAATAAGCTACCAACAAGGTTAAATAATTAAATATAATAAGTATAATATATTAATAATCTGGGGTTAAACTTTACAAGGACAGCAGTTTGTCAATAACAATATTTACAATGAAAAATAACTAAATTATGGATCAAGTATCACATGAGATCACTTACTGCTTAATAAATAAATTTAATACTTATGCACACAAGTGAGATTTTTTAATGTAAATTGCGCGATTGCGTGTATGATTTAACTCTCCATGCAATATTTTTTATTATTTACTGCTACAAAAGGATAATATAGTTTTGCGATGACCGGCAATCGGCGAAAAATCAGGCGTCAAAATGAGAGGGGTTTTATAAAGAGGATATCAGATGGTTCAAATGGTAGTGACAGAGAGAATTTTTGCCACTGGAATAGGCTTTGGATAGTAATGGAATATTAACTTTGGGTGAGAAAGTGGTATTTTGAAACTTTTGGGTGGGAAATTAATTAAGGAAAACCTTGGGTGGGAAAAAGTTGTTTACTAAAAAATTAACTATTATTGGAAAAACATTAAGTGATGTTATCCCAGCGGCCCCTCACCATTTATTTGATTACACATTTTATCCCTTTTAAGATGACTAACTTAGACAAATTAAAATAATAATTATAATCAAGGTAAGATCCCTAATTTCCATTATAAATTATAAAACCTTATTTTAAATCAATATTTTTCAATGTCTCTTTTCTTATTTTTACTTCAACTTGTTTTTCTTTTTTCCTTTTTTTTTTTTGATAAAACAAAACAAAAGATGTGTTATTATCTTTTTGAATGATGTAAATATTTCTTAAATTGTTTCGCAATTTCAACAATTATGTTAAACTTTTCCCAAATCACATAAAATATTGATTGAAAAAGAATTTTGATTATTAAAAAAAAAAAAAGACAAATTCAACAATATTCCATTTTATAATTAAATTAGTTACAATATTTTAAATTTAATATCAAAACAAGTTCTCATGAAACCAAAAAAAAAAAGAAAAAAGTAATTGTTATCCAAATCTATATTAAATAAAGGTTTAATAAAATATAACATAAATAATTAAAATTAAAATATCAATAAGAAGGGTACTTTAGAAATGTATGGGGTTTATTTATATATTTAGATGATTTTAAAAACTTCAATGGGTTTTTATGAAAGTGGCTTTTAATTAAGATAAAATGTGAAGGGCAAATAACATCTCTCTTATATTTTAAGTTGATTTAATGTATGATTTTTTTTTTTTTAAAAAAAAGTTGACCATTAATGACATGATTAAAAATAAAAATTTAGCCAAATTTTTTATTATGAAAATTATAAAATTTTCCTATTGACAACTTATTGACATGAGATTTTAAGAAAATTTTGGAATATATATATATATAAGAGAATGAGCATATATATTTAGAAAAATATTATCTTTACAAAAACAATACAAAGAGGGTTACAAAATGATGTCAGCAAGAAGAAAAAAATAAAGAAAGAATGAAAAGAGAGAGAGAAAAAAAAAATCATGAAGATCAAGGATATCAATTATCTTTGTATATCCGTGAAAGACTAGTATTGCTCGTATATTTAATGGTGAGCCTATGTTTTAATGGATAATTAATGTTGAAAAAATTGTGCTTATAAATAGAGGGTGGCATTAATATGATAATGAGAGCAATAAAGGGTACTATTATCATTAAATTTTAACAGCAAAATTGACAGTTGATTAGTCTAAACAATAAAAGCGTAAATAGGAATTAATTATTGAGGATATATTGTCGTGGTCCCACCTGGAACTTGCATAACCGATCGGTCCTAAAGTGAGATGGACGGTGGAGAAAGTACAAAGAAAAAAATAAAGCTAACTTGTAACATCATACAAAAAGAACCCCAAAGGCCAAATTGCCTTCATTTTACGATTTAGTGCAGGAGCATATGATGAGGGCGCCTGCACGCACGAAGTTCTCAGTAATCAATTAATGAGTTTAAATAAAGAGAACGTGGGCGTATATTTATTTATACGGACAATAAGAGGACCCACGAAAAACTGAAGGCGTTGAAGCATTGATGGATGAGGACCCAGCCATACAGATTACAGAACATTCAGCCAACTGGATGTTGCCACGCCAAATCGCCGATTTCTTGTCTGTCCTGAATAAAAACCAAATCAAAAAGTTTTGTCCTCCTCATGAGTTATGTCTTCCGGCATGGGATCAAAATCCGATAGCGGTGTTTATAATAATAAGAATTGAGCTTGACTTTGTTCAACAGCTAAAATTTGCTTGCAAATCTTTTATAAGGGCTTGTTCCAAGTTGTAAGACGAATCCATTAATTATACAAGTGCAATAACAATCTTATAAATACGTATTACAAAGAAATCTTCGGAATAAATATAGGAGGAGCACTGTTCATTTAAATCCAATATAAAATACTAAAAAGGGTTCTACAATATTAGGATAAAATCTTGACATTGATATTACATTATTTACAATAAGTGCTGACCACGGTTCAAACTTATACTTCATTTTATCCTTTTTTTTTTTTTTGACATAATGGTAACCTTTAAGCACTCAATGATATTCATAACTAATACTTTTGAAATTACAAACAAATCCCTTCAAAATATAAAAAATACATTATAAAGATAAAAAAAATAATCAAAGTAATTAATAGTTTTTAGAAGTCGATAAGACGCTTGTGATTTAACGAATGCTAAGAGAATAGATAAACAATTGGTTAGTTGGTTAGCTCGTAATTAATTGGTTTGCAATTAAACAAATGAGATCTGTAATTAAACATGCGAGACCTATTACGAACCATTATGTCAAAATTGTGAGAAAAAATTTGTGAGATTGAGTTGTACGTATAATATTATCTAGATGAAATAGATACATCGAACTTAATAAGAAAGGTATTTGAAATTCTAATATAGATATGAAAAAATCATGTATTGAGTCTTGAAGTATTCAGAAATGTTATTCTTGGTAGCGAAGTAATTACATTTGGACATGGGCATAGATCTAAGATAAAAGTGGTGTGAAAGACATAAGAATAAAAGACAACTAAGCAAAAGGACTAGTCGGCAATTAAATAGAATAATAAATAATCCATCAGACCTTCTGTACAACTTTCAATGGTTAAAGTCTGGAAGAAAGATTAAAAAGTTTATTATATAATTAAATATAATGACTTCATACTTGATTATAGGTAACCTACTAACTAATAATACATAATTAAAATTCAATTGCAATGCCGCTCGCTATTGTATTTCGACTTGTTGCTGTCGCTGTTATCACTTGTAATTCGGCGTACCATTTTGGCATACAATCAGTTTTCACTTGGTCCGTCCCAGCCGGCTGATGGATGTAAATTGTAACTTATATCATATCGTATCAGTTTTGATCTATTAATATGTGATTATTATTCTGATTTTCTGGATTTTTATTACTATTCTTTCTCTGTTAATTTACAAAGTAATAAAACCCAAATACACGATCCGAAAAGTCAAATTTACCCTCCGGCTCCGAGAAACAAGCGCACCTGCACTGCCTTAATTATCACGCCTAACTGTTGTATCACTGCCCAATGAACTAGAACCACAACTGTACAAAGCCAACTCAACAACTGAACCTTCCTTTCTTCTTATTTTATTATTATTGTTTTAAAAATACACACACCCCAACTTCGACAACGTTAACCACACCCCTCTCTCTCTCTCTCTCTCTCTCTCTGTCTCTTCTGTCTCCTTCACTTCCTGACCTGAAAGGCTGAAACACACGCACATGAAATTTTCATCCTTTTCTCTTTTTGTTTCATCACCTTCCTTATTTATCCCTTCCATATAACGTTTTATATTTACTCTTAAGGTTTCATTCGTAAAGGAAAACAATGAAACCTGATGAACAATGGCTTTTCCTAGTGTTTACCGTTTTCTCTTTAGCTTTCTTCTCGATTGTGGACTCAGATCTCGCCTCCGACAGGGCGGCTTTAGTCGCTCTACGTTCAGCCGTAGGCGGCCGTTCGCTTCTCTGGAACCTTTCTGGCTCTCCATGCAATTGGGTTGGAGTGTTTTGTACTCAAGACCGAGTCACTGAGTTGCGCCTTCCCGGTATGGGGCTATCCGGGCAGCTCCCCGTCGCCATTGGGAACCTGTCTCAGCTTCAGAGTTTGTCTCTTCGTTACAACGCCTTGCACGGGTCGGTCCCGGCTGATCTTGCTCAGCTTTCGAATCTTCGCAACTTGTACTTGCAAGGGAACATGTTTTCCGGTGAAATTCCGGAGTTCTTGTTCACTTTACAGAACTTGATTCGGTTGAATTTAGCTGATAATAATTTCACTGGTACGATCTCTCCCAATTTTAATAACTTGACGAGATTAAGGACTCTTTATTTGGAGGATAATAACTTAACTGGGTCAATCCCGGAACTGGATTTGCCTTCTCTTCAACAATTCAATGTTTCGAATAATAACTTAAATGGGTCGATCCCAAAACGGTTTGCAAAAATGGATATAAGTGCGTTTCAGGGAAATACACTTTGTGGGAAACCGTTGGTGTCTTGTAATGGTACTGAGAGTGATAATGGATTGTCCGGTGGAGCGATTGCTGGGATTGTTATTGGATCGGTGATTGGATTTTTGATAATTTTAGCTTTATTGATATGTTTGTGTAGAAGAAAGAAGAGTGATAATAAGACAAGAAGTTCAAAAGATATAGCACCAGCTAGTGCAACGGTAAAGCAAACTGAGATTGAAATTCCCCGGGAAAAGACATCAGTGAGCAGTGAGAATACGAGTACTGATTTGTCTGGAGCCGTGAAGGCCGAGGCGAAGAGTAGCGGGGATAAGAACTTGGTGTTCTTTGGGAAGGGGGCGAAGGTTTTTGATTTGGAGGATTTGTTGCGGGCATCAGCTGAGGTGTTGGGGAAAGGCACATTTGGGACAGCTTATAAGGCCACTTTGGAAATGGGGCTGGTGGTTGCTGTGAAGAGATTGAAGGATGTGACGGTGACGGAGAAGGAATTTCGGGAGAAGATGGAGGTGGTGGGGGCAATGGATCATGAAAATTTGGTTCCATTAAGGGCCTATTACTTTAGCAGGGATGAAAAGCTTCTTGTGTATGATTACTTGCCTGTGGGAAGCTTATCTGCACTTTTACATGGTAATCACCTTTTCTCTCTTTGCTTTCCTCTGTTTGTATTATGTTTTGCCTTTTGGTTTTTTTGTTATGATTGCATTTTCTTTCACTTTAGGCCATGTTGATTCATGGAGTGTTATTATATCTGCATTGTGCCTTTTTTTCTATCTTTCCCTGGTAATACCTTCTAGTTTTCTATTATAGTAGTACTTCGTGTGGGCCTGCCGGTCTGCTAACATTAATTTTCTGTGAATACACGATCTAATTTAGTTTTTCCTATTGTTTGCTTTCATCAATTGATATATAAACCTACCAATCGCATGATAGTGTATAATATACCTGTGTTGATGGCAATTTTTCAGAAAGAAATGGGAAATTGCATCAACAACTAATTACTATGTTTTTTTGTCATCTGGAATTGAAGTTTTAGTTCTGTTTTTTTTTTTTCTTTTTGTTATGTGTGCCAATAACTGGTCTCAGATTAAGGAAATTTGAAGAATCTCTGGTGCCAAGGCCTTTTGTTTGTCATAACTTCAGTTGTATTTCACTCCCAAAGAGAAGGACTACTCAAAATTCTAAGTTAAATGCAATCCTAAGTTTGATCTGCGATCAACTAAATTTGTAAATCTTAGTTGCATTTTCCTTTTTCTTGTCTCATCTTATTTGTACCAGACCTCTATAATGAGAGTTTGTGCTTTTATGAGTATTTGTATGTTCAAGGAGCTTGCTCCTGTTTTCCTGCCGTTCACAGAGCGGCAACTGATCTCAGAAGTCAGAACCCATTTGTTACTTCTATGGCTCACAAATCTTCAGTTTTCTAGGGGTGACTAGGTTTCAAGGTTCAAATCAATACTATGTATTAGGCAGATTGAGAATCCAGTATATTTATGAGTTTCAATATTTTCTATTTCTTTGGTGGTCTATATTTCACTGAATAGAAATGAGCTTCATTGTTATGGTTCATGTTCTAAGTGAGACAAATTTATGGTTTTACTCTCTTTTTATATCTTTTAACAGGAAACAGAGGTGGTGGTAGGACTCCATTGAATTGGGAAACCAGGTCCAACATTGCCCTTGGAGCTGCTCGAGCTATTTCGTACATCCATACTCATGGTCCAGCGATCTCCCATGGAAATATCAAGTCATCTAATATCCTCTTATCTAAATCCTACGAAGCCCGTGTCTCTGACTTTGGGCTTGCTCATCTTGCAAGCCCCTCCTCTACTCCCAACCGAATTGATGGCTATCGTGCTCCAGAGGTGACTGATGCCCGCAAGGTATCCCAAAAAGCAGATGTCTACAGCTTTGGTGTATTGCTACTGGAATTGCTTACTGGGAAGGCACCTACCCAAGCCCTCTTGAACGAGGAAGGAGTGGACCTCCCGAGATGGGTTCAATCTATTGTTAAAGAGGAGTGGACTTCTGAGGTGTTTGATCTCGAGCTTCTCAGGTACCAGAATGTCGAGGAGGATATGGTTCAGCTTTTACAACTTGCCATTAATTGCACCGTTCAATATCCAGATAAACGTCCTTCAATGACCGAGGTGACAGGCCAAATTGAGGAGATATGCCATTCTAGCTTGCAACCGGAGCCGGACACAGACCGTGGTTTAATCCATGATTTGGAAGATGGGTCGTCCCAGCAGGCTTACTCACTGGATTCTGGTGCACCGCCACCTTCAGTAAAGGACGTCTGAAGAAGATGAGCAGAATCTTTCTTTGTTGGCCCCATTTTTATTACGCATAGTCTAGTGCATTAATTGTTTTTTAATTCTTGGTTCATCCTCTTCAAACTGATGAACCTTTTTTTTTTCCTTTTTGTTTTCCCCCTTATTCTTGGTCATAGCGGCATTTTTCTTTTACCTAGCCAGTAATTACTTCCGATTTGGATGCGCTAGGGGGACTCTGAATAGTGAATACTATTATTTTACTTGGCTGTGTGAAAGTGTGAATAATTTTCCATTTGGTACATGTTCTTCTGTATTTTAATTTCCTTCTCAATTACTCTTGTTATTGATGTGACTTCAATGTATTGATTTGAACTGTTTGTATTGGTTGAATTAACATGTACCTTTCTGAGTCTTGCTTTCACATTGTCAGAATCTGTACCACTATTTCGGAATCGTTTTGTTTCTTGAAGCAAACAACTTCTTAATGTGACATAAATGAAAATGAAAACTCGGCTCCTTTGGGGGGTTGGTTTTGGAAAAAGTTTTTTTGAAAAAAGTTAAAAAAAAGTTGAATTGGACAGGTATTACGATGTAGAATTTATAAATTAATAAAATAATTTTTATGTTTATTTTTTTACAAAATACCCCCTATAATAAAACATTAAAAGTTAACAAAAATACTCCTAATCCACCCTCAAACACCCTCAGCCAGTGACCACCACCGGAGGTGGTCGGAGTCGCCGTATGGGTGCATGACCGGTTGGATCTTGCCGGTCATGCGTCCCTATGGCCTTTTTCGACCAGATCCACGGTGGATCCGCCGAAAGAAAAGGCCGAGATCTATCGCGATCAGTGCGTCAACTGGCGATCGTGTATTTGCTCTCAACGACGGCCAACAAACGGTCGTCGTTGATGGTCAACGACGACCGTTTGTTGGCCGTCGTGACCGAGTGTTACGGCCAAAGATCTGCCGTCAAGCGGCCGGTTTTTTGGCCTTAGATCGGCCTTTTCCGGCGATCCACGTGAATCCGGCCGAGAAAATGCTAAATCGGCGCACTACCGGCCAGATTCAGCAGGTAGTGCGCCATCCTACCAGATTCCAATCATTTTTTGGTGGTGGTGGCCGGAATCTGGTAAATGTGGATTATTGGGGTGTTTTTGTAATTTTAAAAAAAATATTTAGGGGTATTTAATTAAATTATCAAATTTAAGGGGTTTAAAAAAAATTGAATAATATTGGGAGTAGTATTCCCAAAAATCTGAGTTTTTTGGTATTTTACTGTTTAACTTTTTTGGGAATACTAAAAGTAGTATTCTGAAAACTGAAACAAACGCAGCCTCAGTTTCTAAAATTTAGAAGAGTTTTAATGTGAAGAATCCAACCAAAGCGGGTCTTTTTTATTAGTCATTTATCACAATAATATTGTGACTTTTTAATCCTGTTCAATAAATCCGAGATTAATTAAAGTGTACTTTCAGTGTAAAAAAAAAAAAAAAAAAAAAAAAGGGAGTGAAGAATCCATTGTTGAGTAACCAACCAGTCAAAGTAGTCATTTTAAATGGTTCTCCAGTTAAATAAACTTCATAAATTTCTCCTAATACAAATCCATAATCTTCCATATAATTACTTGAATATTGTTCATGCATGAACTTTTTTTTTTCTTTCCCTTTGGACACTCTTATTAGACCAAGTAAAAGTTGCTTCTTTTTTCTTTGGTCATTTCGGTGTTGCTTGAGATCCACCCTTGATTTGTTGAAACTGAGTTATAACTTATCAGTCGCTTTGTATAGAATATTGGTGATTAGCATTTACTTATTCTATAAATATAATTAATATGGTTATTAAAAGTAAGGCCTTGGTGGGGTATTCATTTAAAAATTCTTGAGGCTTGCCATTTAAGGTCAAACCCAGTTGGATGTGAGTCACTCTCCTTTTTCGGTACAACAAATTCAATGCTTATAAATTATCAAAAGGTTTGGTAATATGTCATTATATCACACAATGGAAAAACACTTCTTCTTAACAATTCCAACAAATCTAAGCATAATAACAACCAAAGTGTCAAGCTCTTGTCACTTGTTGACGCAAATTTAAACTAAGAATTACAACCCATCAATTTTAATCAGTTGAACTAAGATTATAATTAACATTATTGAATAATGAAGACATTTTAGTGGGATTATTTTAATAAAAGTCAAATTAGGGTTTTTGTTTCCATCAACGAAATCGAAAGACAAATTATATGAAATGTTTTCAATTTTGTTATCCTCAAGGCCAAATGAAATAGCTTATTGAGCAATTTAGCCCCTGTTTGTTATACTATTCTGGATCATTATTCTATTATCTTATCTAATTTGAAAATTAATTGAACTCAGATAAGATTTTTTGTATAAAAATGAAATGAAGGAGAGATTTGTTTTCAAATTATCTAACTCTATTTAACTGAAAACATTTTTCTTTCTTTCTTAAGATCACCACTGCCGACCAACGTGATCGGAACGGCGCATGACCATCCGAAAAAAAAAAAGATTATCATTAACCAATTTATTATTTTTTAATCAAGTAAAGGATTTAACTTATATTAATCTATATATGGATTTGTGATTAACTAGTTGTTTTTTAGTCGCATGCATGATTATGTAACAGCTTCATAATAAACTTGGATTAAATAAAAGAAAAGCTCATTAAATAAATTAATGATGCATAATTATCCTATATGGAAACATTAATGGTGAATGGAGATGAAGACATGGCTGCCTCTTATATTCGTCCAAGTATTATTAATTATTTTGATTAATTAATGCTTAGCACGAATAACTGTGTTATCATCAATAAATTTTACATTAATATTTTAGTATTTGTATCGATACTCCAAAAAATATACTAGAAACATTATTCATTTTTGTTGAAATATTTGTTGTTCTTGGAAGGTCTTAACATCTTTTCAACTAGAAAGTCAAGGCTGCTCATCTAAATATTTCTAATCACCCACGAATTAAAATAAAAATTAATCAATTGAAGCAACTCAAATATTATAAACTGAACCACCCCTGAGTGGTCGGGTGAGACGATAGTAATTTTTGAGTGTATTACTTAAGAGGTATTGAATTCGAATCCTCTCGGTTGCTAATAGAAATGGTCATTGGAAAGTTTACCCAATGATTAACTTTATAACGTCAGAGATTAGTCGAAGTATGCACAAACTGGCTCACACACCCCTCGATCACCCAAAAAAAAAAAAATATTATCAACTGATATTTGTTTTGTTAATAATATTATTAAAGTTTTTGTTGATGAAAATAACATAATAACAAGTTTATATAAGATTCAATCATTTACGAATAAACTAAAAATAAAAATTATAGAAGTTCTAATATGATCCACACTTCAAACATAAAACCCAAAATTCTAATTAAAAAAAAAAAAAAAAAAGAATAAGAATGGATTGAATAGAAAAGAAGAAGAAGACCCACCCAACTGATTAGGGCCCAGTTAAGGCCGGCCCATCCAAACAAGGGCTTCCAGTTTGTTGATGTGGATCCATTTGCACAAAATAAAGAGAATTGATTTTAACCCCTATCAAGTATCAAGTTGATTTGTAACCCTCGTTGCTAAATGTACCTCTGCTATATTTTAAAAATATCTCTGTAAATCCCATTTAATACCAACAATAACCCTGTTTAATTAGGGTTTTAGTTTGCACATTTTTTCCCCAATTCCAACTTAATTAGGGTTTTAGTTTACACAATTTTTACTCAATTTCAAACTTAATTAGGTTTTTTTTATTATACTCCTCAAATTTCAAATTCGAAACTTATTTTTTATTTTTCATATTCAAATTCATTCTGTTGTGTAATTATTTTCTCCGTAGCTTTAATAATATATTTTAATCAAACAAAGAAAATTTGAAATAAAAAAAAAAAAAAATTTGCTTCAATGATTTAGAAGATTTAGGGTTAGTGTTTATGATTAAGAATTAAAGTAAAAACTAAAAGATAAATATTAAATAGAGTATCAGTGTATTTAGAAATTATTATGTCATTTTTAATAATTTCATTAAGGTTAAAATTGTCAAAAAATAAAAATAAAAATAAAAGATAAATATTGAATAGGGTATGAGTGTGTTTATGCTTACATTAACTACACTCATACTTAACCTTAAAGAAAAAAAAAGAAGGAGAGATCAGAAGAGCAATCAGTCAATACAAAAGTTAATTCTTTATGATTTATGGATAATATTAAAATACTATAATGTTTAAATTGGGTGTAAAAGGAAACAATAACATTACAAGAAAAACAAATCAATAAAGAAAGATGATAACAATTCTTCTTACTATATTATAAAAATTAAATATTAATTTCCTTAATTTATCACTTATTGATATGATATTTTAATAATTATACATTGTAAATCATTGATTTTATTCAATTATTTTGTTAAAATATTAAATTAAGTGTAAAATAGACCTTTTTTTAAATTTTTTTATTAAAGATCAAATAACAGTCAATGTTTAATGTTAGGAAGGGATTCATTAAATTCTTTAAGCTTACCATCGGCCTGACAGTAGCAAGGATGGTTTATGATTATTTATTTTTTTCCAACACAAAAATGTATTTCATTATAAATAAAACGTATTGGACATTATAATATCATTAATATAATATGTAGTATTATTCTGTACAAAAAGGAAATAATCAATACAGAAACAAAAGAATAACGAATTAAGAAAATATTCTAAACAAATAAAAAGAGAGAATCATTCTTAAATGGTACCCAATCAATATTTGTCTGTTTTTCTAATGCGAAAGATATGCAAAATCTTGAGTGAAAGGTTCACACATTCTTCCAATAAAATCTCACATATTTTCAATATAAAAATTATGATCAATCAAATTTTGAATTTTAGATTGATTGAATTCGAATGAATAGTAAAAACGTTATGTCCTTCAAACTTAAATAGAATAGTTTAACATTTCGTTCATTTTCGAAACTAACAAGTGCTCACTAAAACCAAAAGAAAAAAAAAAAAAAAAACCAAACATACGAGGGTTTGAGTTGTATTTCCGAATCTAGCTGGTGCTCACCAAAGAAAAAAAAAAACCAAACAGATCGGAGTTTGAGTTGCATTTCCGAAACTTGAGGGTGCTTACAGAAAAGGTCAAAACACATGGGGTTACGGTTGTCTATTTCTGAAACTAGAGGGTGCTCATAGGAGGAACAAACATATGGAGGTTAGCGTTGTATTTCCAAAATCGGGGGGTGTTCAATAAAAAGGCAACACTCGAGGTTTACTTAAAAAGCGTGTGTAATATATATATAAGTAAAATAAAAATAAATATTTCTTGTATTGACTGTGGGCCAGTTTCAATTAATCGATTCGGGGATTTGAAGGGAAGAGTTGAGGTCCTTGAGGAGTAACAACAGCCACGCGCCTCAGAGGCGTTTGAGAGAGAGAGGTGGGTCCGGAGTGACAAGATAAGTAGCAGCAGTGCAGTGGAGTGAGACCCATGTGGCAGATTTGTTCCAAATTAGAACCATACAAAAAGTTAAAAATATCCATAAATAGAAATAAAGATTTTATAAAGCAATTCAACTACAAATCAGAACCCTTGATCTCCACTGCCATGTTATCACTTTCACTTTCCATACTTGAAAACCTCTCTCTCTTCCACTTTTGGATTTATTCAATAGAATACCCAAATATTTGATCTTCACTTTTAAATTTTTTTAATAAGAATAACTATATTTAAAGTTTAGAAAAAATAAAAATTAAGAATATAGTATTAATTTTTTATTATTTATATAATTAATTTTTATTTAAAAATATAATAATAATTTTTTAACTTGTATGAAATATTTTACGATTGAGGTTATTTTGTCCACATATCACACATTTGATTCCGTTCCTTCAATATTTAATCTTATAAGTAAACAACTGGATAATAATGAATTCCACTTTTTATTCTTTATTTGAGTATGTATTAATTTCCATTTTTCTTTCCATTTCAATACAATTCCAATAAATAAACATGTATTTGAATATAAGTAAACATTTGGATCATAATGGATTCCATTTTTTATTCATTATTTGAATATATTGGTATCAATCCCGATTCTACGTCATTCTTCCTTACTATTTTGAACGAGTCAATCCAATTCATTGGAGTTATGTTTTAGTGGAGTCATGGTTGTGTTTGGTACGGTACTTAAAATAATATTTTTGACAAAGTTGAGTTAGTTGTTATTATGATAATATGATTTAAATTTGAAAATGTGTTTGGTAAATCTTTAGAAAACATTTTTCGAAAACATTTAGATTATTTTTAATCTCATGTATTTGTTAATTTAGCTAAACACCCCTTACAATAAAAGTTTTAAAATTAACAAAAACACCTCCATCCACTTAGTAATTGTAGGCAACTGGCCACCATCATTGGATGGTGGTTGGAAGTCGTCGGAATGATGCACGATCAGCTAGATTTGGTCGGTAGTGAGCCGATCTAGCATTTTCCCACCAAAGATCTAATTGTTGACGATGGCCATATATTGGCCGTTGTTTGGCCGTCAATGATGACTAAGATTTGGCTGTCGTTGGCAACCAGATCTGCCCATCAACGATCAGATCTTTTGTCGTATCTGGATCTGGTTGGAAAAGGCCAGATCAGTGCACGACCAGCCACAACCAGTTGGTCATGCGCCATTCCAGTGGTGGTGGCCAGCTGCTTGGAGTATGCGGGTGGGTGGAGGTGTTTTTGTCAATTTATAAACTTTTATTGTTGGAGGTGTTTATTTAAATTAACAAACATAGGGGGTTAAAAAAATCTAAATATTTTGAGTTGAATAGAATATGATTGAATGTTGAGAATATTGAAACAAATATGTATTTTGAATATATATGGATAGGATAGTATTTGGAATAATGAAAAAAACACAACCTATTCTATTGTTGCTATTTTAGTGACACGTAAATGATGAAAGTGGAGTCATGTAAGTCCGAGTTTTAGGTGTTTGGTTAGTAGTGCCTTAAAAATAAAAGTCCAGGTGTCTTCAAACTATTATAAATAATGTCACTTTATGTGTGACTTGGTGAAGTATTATTATTAATTTAATAGTAGTCATTCTTCTCTAAAAGTTTAAGTCTTGCTCCTATTCTCTGTGTCTTTATTTTTCTTCAGTGTTATCAAAGCCAAAAGCTATGAACGGCTCAGTCTAGCTTTCAATACCCATCTTGCACAAAAATTATAATAGATGGAGTGCTCAAATGAGAGTGCTTTTTGACTAGCATGAGTTGTTGTGGAGACTGGAGTCTTAGATCCTAGCGAGAATACAACTGAAGCACAACAAAGCACCTATCGAGAGAACAAGAAGAAGGATAGGAAGGCATTGTTTTTTATTCATCAAGGAGTGAATGATGATGCATTTAAGATGGTTGCAAGAGCTGAATCGTCAAAGCAAGCTTGGGATATCTTAATGATGTTTAAGGGGGCAGAAAAAGTTAAAAAGGTGAGACTTCAAACTTTAAGACGTCAATATGAACTTTTACAAATGGAATCGTCTAAATCTATCACTAACTACATAAGTCAAGTTCTTGCTTTGACAAATCAAATGAAAATCTATGGAGAGGAGCACAAGGATCAGACCAATGTGGAGAAGATTTTGTGAACACTTATGACCCTGTTTGAGCATGTTGTGTTGGCAATTGAAGAAGCGTACGATTTGTTTGCAATGATTGTTGATGAGTTATCCAATATGTTGCAAGCCCACGAACAACATATGAATGAGAAGAATATCGAGAAGCCAATAGAGCAAGCATTCCAAAGCCAAGTCTCTATCAAAGATGAGCAACATGCCAATACAAACCAGTGGAATAACAATTCTCACAATAAAGGATGTGGATGTAGAGGTTACTACTCCAACAATAGAGGCTGTGGTGGTTACAATAGCAATCATGGAGGTAGAGGCAACCAACATAATGATCAAAAGAGATCGGATTTTGGCCATCAACAAAATACAAATTATAAAGGTCGAGGCCGTGGTCGCGGTAGAGGAAGGTATGACAAATCTAATGTTGAATGCTACTCATGTCACAAACGTGGTCATTATGCTAGCGAGTGTAGATCTAAGGAGAATAATCAGAGGGTAAATTGTGCACAAAAAGCTAAAGACAATGGAAACCATGCTCTTTTAATGGTTACTACAACCAGTGAATCACCAAACCACCACACTTGGTTTCTTGACACTCGGTGCACGAATCACATGTGTGGTAAAAAAGATCTATTTGTTAATTTGGATGAATCATTCCACTCCAAGGTCAAGTTTGTTGATGAAAATACCATACCATGATGGGAAAAGGAAGAATCCTCATCAAGTTGTAGATTGGAGATCACAAATACATTTCTAACGTGTTCTATGTGCCAGATATGAAAAACAATCTACTAAGTATGGGTCAGCTGCTGGAAAAGGGGTATGATATGTGTCTGAGTAATAATCAACTCTCTATTGTTGATACATAAGGTACATCATTCTTAAGGCTTCTTTAATAAAGAATCGTATGTTCGAGTTGATATTGCTAGTGATGTTTATGCAAGCCTCAATGTTATCATAAAAGATGAGTCTTGGTTGTGGCATCTTCGTTTTAGTCATGTAAATTTTCACAGTTTGAAGCCACTTGCTCAAGGCAATATAGTGAAAGGATTGCCTAGTATACATCATCCCGAACAACTGTGTAAGGCTTGCATTCTTAGGAAACATAGTAGATTGCCTTTTGTAGCAGGAAAGAATCAGCGTGCATTACAACCATTGGAGCTCATTCATTCTGATGTGTGTGGCCCAATGACCGTTATGTCAAATGGTAACAATAGGTATTTTCTTACTTTAATTGATGATTTTACAAGGAAAATTTGGGTCTACTTTCTGAAACGGAAATCTAAAGTTTTTGGCTATTTTAAGAAATTTAAGGCACATGTTGAAAGGTAGAGTGGTTACTCCATCAAAGTTTTATGAACTGGTGGTGGGGGTGAATTTACTTTTAATGAGTTTAATAAGTATTGTGAAGACACAGAGAATAGAAGAAAGACTTAAACTTTTATAGGAGAATGACTACTGTTAAATTAATAATATGATCACACAAAGTCACACATAAAGTGACCATTATTTATAATAGTGTGAAGACACTTGGAATTTTATTTTTAAGGCACTACTAACCAAACACCTAAAACTCAAACTTACATGACTCCACTTTCATCATTTATGTGTCACTAAAATAGCAACAGTAGAATAATCATGACTCCACTAAAATAATCCACCAAAATATGACTCCAACAAATTAGATTGACTTATTCAAAATAGTAAGGAAGAATGCTGTAGAATCGGGATTAATGCCAACATCCTCCCTTAATCCAGATTTGGAGGAGTAATCATTCCAAGCAACCACTTCATCTTAGCAAAAGCTTCATACTTCAATGGCTTGGTGAAGATGTCAGCAACCTAGTTTTCAAACTTTTAGTACTCTAACTCAATCACCTATTCTTCAATTTGCTGCTTCAGGAAATGAAATGAGTGCTGATGTGCTTGCTTCTTCCATGTGTAACTAAATTTTTTGCCAAACGGATTGCAGAGGTATTATCAACAAAGATCTTCATAGGTCCTTCAATTGAACAATGAATTTGACTCAACAAATTGCGTAACCAAACTACTTGACATGCACTTGAAGCTATAACAACATACTCAGCCTCACAAGTTGAAAGAGCAACAATTGATTGTTTCTTAGAGGGCCATGAACAAGCAGTACTTCCATATTTGAGACAATAACCAGATGTGCTTCTACAATCATCTACGTCTCCACCACAATCACCATCTGAATAGCTGACAAGAACACAATTGTTAGATGAAGAGTAGGACAAACCATGATCAAAAGTGCCTTTTATGTATCGCATAATTCTCTTGGCAACTTTAATATGAGATTGGCGAGGAAATTCAAGAAATTTGCTAATTAAACCAACTCTATAAGATATGTTAGGCCTTTCAAATATCTTAAACTTCCAGCAATTTGCTTGAACAGAATGGAATCAACTCGAGCTTCATTATCTTCTTTGGATAGTTTGGTTCCAATGTCCACGAGAGTTCTCATAGGATTGGCAGTCATGCATACGAAACCTTTTTAAAAGTTAGATAGCGTGCCTTCTTTGACAAATGAAAATCCCATCTTCCTTTTGAATAACTTCTTTACCAAGAAAATATGACATTAAGCCAAGATCTGTCATTTCAAACTCATGCATCATAGACTTCTTAAAATCTTCAATCATTCTAGAATTATTGCTGATCCATTTCCAACCAATGCAACACAATAACATACCACAAATTCAAGCAAAATTCGGCCAACACAAATATTAGAGTTCAAGACACTTACTTGCAATTTTCGGACCAAGACAAGTAATACATTTCAAGCCTAAAGGATTACTCCACAAACTTGAATTGATTCACCATCAAATCCCCTTGCCAAGACTTGGATAAAGAATGCACACTCAAGAACACAAAAGTTCTCTCAAATGGATAAACCAATTTCATATATTTCATAAGCTAATTGGTACAATGAAATAGTTGCCCTTATATAGGCAAATACAAGGATAAATAAGTAATTGACAAATACATTAAAATGAAATAAACTTAACTAATATTACAAGCCATTCATTCAAAAAGCAAGGCCATGCCTATTTAATACAAAAGAGATATAATTCCATAATTTTAGGATCTATGTCTTTAACCACCTCCTTTGTTGAAATAGGCTAATTTCATTAGATTAAAACTTGATCAATGATCCTAATTAAGTCTACTAATAAGGGTGTAAGAATTTGGCCTTTGAGAATCATGCCAATAGATCCAATAAGGGTTCATGTAGATCTTCCCTTTTGGAATGAGACTTGGGCTGAATTGGACATTTTCAACAGTTGGACTTCTTTTTTAGTGGGCTTCAGCTTCCCTTGTTGGGCTTGGACTTGGAATGGTTTGGGCCGAAATGTTTGGACTTTTTCCCTCCTTGGAACTTGCTTGGGCCGAATTTCCTCCATTGTTTTCCACATTCCACAATCCAGGTGTTTTAGGACTTGGAGTGAAAGTGAAATTCTTCAATTCAACCAAATTAGCAAGTGTTTTAGGACTTGCAATTCCTTGTCCACTCATGTTTACAAGTGTTTTAGGACTTGTAAACGTATCAATTGCCCGTAAAGATTAAATCATCAGCGTAAAGACAAAGTAGTATAGCATCACCAAAATCGTTAATCTTCACGTATAAAGCATGCTTGGAAGGACACTTTTGGAATCATTCTGGCAAAAAAATCCAGTTACACATGGAAGAAGCAAGCACATTAGCACCCACTTTCATTTCCTGAGGCAGCAAGTTGACGAAAAGGTGATTGAGTTGGAGCACTGCAAGTCTGAAAACCAGGTTGCTAACATCTTCACCAAGCCGTTGAAGTATGAAGCTTTTGCCAAGTTGAAGCAGTTGTTTGGAATGATTACTCATTCGAATCTGGATTAAGGGAGGATGTTGGAATTAATCCCGATTCTACAACTATCTTTCTTACTATTTTGAATGAGTCAATCTAATTTATTGGAGTCATGTTGTAGTGGAGTCATGATTATTCTATTGTTGCTATTTTAGTGACACGTAAATGATGAAAGTGGAGTCATGTAAGTCCAAGTTTTAGGTGTTTGGTTAGTAGTGCCTTAAAAATAGAAGTCAAGGTGTCTTCACACTATTATAAATAATGTCACTTTATGTGTGACTAGGTGGGGTCTTATTATTAATTTAACAATAGTCATTCTCCACTAAAAGTTTAAGTCTTGCTCCTATTCTCTATGTCTTTATGTTTCTTTAGAATATGTATTAATTTCCATTTTTCTTTCTGTATCAGTACAATTCTAACAAGTATACATGGTATTAGATCTCTAATTGATTAAGAAAATGTAATGCCCACATTGAGGTACGTAACTTATTTTATGCTTGTTTGCCCTTAGTTAAGCTTATATGCCCTTAGTGTTGCTTGTTTGCCCTTAGTTTTGCTTGGTTTAAGGTAGAGGATTGGCGAAGTTGGGAATGGCAGACTTCGTCGAGGCAAAGAAGAAAGTTCGCCACGGCGACGTATGCTCTAGAATTTTTAGCCGAGGCAAAGAAAAAGCTTCGCCGGAGCAAAGAGCTGGCTAGAATTCTTGAGAAAATTCTAGAGAAATTTCCTTAAGGGAAAAATGACCATTCTACCCCTAACTAGTTGAAAATGTGGGGAGTGAAAAGTAAGGAAATTTTATGGAGAATGCAATGGTGATGAGGGCATTTTTGTAATTGACTAAAGGACAAAGATGAAATTTCTAAGAAAGTGTAAGGGCAAAATGGGAAAGTATGAATATTAATATGAGATATTAAGGGTTTAAGCACACAAACCCTACCATTCTCTACACCCCACATGCCACTTTCATTCTCAATTCCCTCAATCTCTTCATCAATTTTCAAGGCATTTTAGAGGACTTTTGGTTGGATTTTGGATAGATCTTTCTTCCTAAGCATTCCAAGGTAAGAATTCTTACAAATAGATGTGTGATTAATTATTAAGGTGTTGAATTCTTATAGTTTATATGCTTGGGGTTTTAGAGAAAGAGGAAGTCTACCAAAAAGAGAGAGGTTCAAGTGGAATTATTCAAGTTCAAGGTAAGTAAATCCAACTCAAGTTATGATTTGAGAAATTACGTGAGTAAAGAATTTTTATATGTATGTATGTGTTTATGTTTTTGAGAATGGTTGATGAGATTGATGGCTGTGGATGAGTAGAATTTAGCCATGAGAAGTGGAGGTTGTTGTGTGGTGATTGATAGAAGTTGGGTTGAATTTAGAAAGATTTTGAGAAGAATTATGAAGTGTGTTTTTCATAGCCAGGTTTAGTGTTGATTTAAAGGGGTTTTACTCCAAATATTGGTGGCTTGAGAAAGAAGTAGAAGTATAGCTAAAATAGAAGTTGAATATGCATGCATTATGTCTGATGAAATGTCCAAGAGATGTGTATGCATGAGAGTATTTATGCATGACCTTGAAATGAGCTTGTAGATGATAGAGGAAAACTTATTTTTATGCTACATGACATTCTTGTATTAAATATTTGCATTTAGAAAGAATATTAAGCATGAATCATCTACATGCAAACATATGCATATGTATGGAAGTTTAAAGACTAAAGAATTTAAAGAAAAAGCTAGAATGCTTTAAAAGAAGAAAGAACAGGTTGTTGCGATGGGGAACTCGTGGGTGACAAGAAGAAAAAGATTCCTACATGTACGCCGCCTTCAGTGAGCGGCCTAAGAATAAGAAGAAGAATTTATACGGCCCGTAAGAGTGTATTGGATGAGGGCTGTACCCAGAAGAAATACCTACATGCACACCACCTTAAATGAGTGGCCTAAGAAGAAAAGAATTTGTACAGTTCGTAAGAGTGCATGTAGATAAGGACTGTACTCACTCACATGGCCACGGTTCCGAATCCACGCATCAACCGAATCCGATCGGCAAAGAATAAGAATAAGAAAGAATAGAAAGAAAAGAAAGAAAGAAAAGAAAAAGAAAGAAAGAAAGAAATATAGAAAAGAGAAAGAAAATAGAATAAGAAACAGAGAAGAAGATAGAGAATGCATTTCTATGCATTTGTGCACTTGCATCTCATCCATGTATGACACCATGATAGGAATCATGGATAGTGAGAAATTAGAAGAAAGAAAGAACAGAAAGAATTGGAAAGAAAGAACAAAGAAAGTTAGAACAAAAGAACAGTGAGAACTAGAAATAGTGAAAGAAAAGAGAAAGAACAAAGAGAGAAAGAAGAAGAAAAAAAAGTAAAGTAAGGAAAGAATTCAGAATATGAGCAACGGAGATAGAAGATTAGTGTAGCGGATTTACTTACTAAGCAACTAGTGCTCAACCCGTTGTTTCTAAATGTTTTTGCAGGAAATATGTGAGAAGCGGTCGGATGGACGTCGAGGAGTGGAAAGAAATGGCACTACTGTCCACTGTTTTGAGCTTGTGTATATGATACTTTTTATATGTAAAGAATTATATATATATATATATAAAGTAAAGAAATTTTTGGGACCATTACTTTTCTTTTTTATGCTTATGTTTTTTCTATCATAGTAGATTTTCTAATGTATACTAGCTAGAAAGAAGGTATTACAAAAAATCTTTTGTGCAACTAAAATAAATTTAAAAAAATATAAATCAATTGTGAATTATTGCGGTATTGGATTGGTTCGGCTTAAGTATTATTTAATGTTTAGGGTTGATTTAGGTGGTTAAATTTACGAGTTATGGTGCATGAGTTCAATTACAATGAATGAGTTGTTGATGATTGTATGGTGAATATAGGTTTATTTGTGAGTTTGATCGAGTAACACTTTGAGAATGAGAGTTAATTTTTAGGAAATTAAGTTTTATTAAAGTTTATAAATTTACACATAAAATTAATTAATTTTAAAAAATAATATATGGATAAATAAAAAGATTTGAAAAAAAAAAGACCCATTAATGTTAGGGGTGGGAAAAAAATCCGAAAATCAAACTCAACGGGAAAACCAGTTTTTTCTTAAAATCAATTCTGTTTTAGTTTGGTAAAATGGCAAAACCGAATTTTTGGTTCGGTTATTGGTTTAGCCTTTTCCACAAGTTGGTTAACCAAAACCCTTTTTTTATAAAATATTAAAATAATAAAATATCATAATTCTTAAATCCAAACAATCCTAAATACTAACCAACTTAATTTTGCCCTAACACCCAGATTATATTCACGTTCACGCTGTTGTTGGTTGGTTGTTGCTCTCAAGTGCCAATTGTTGGTTTTACGATCTCACTTCTTATTTCTCAATCTTCACTCTTCAGGTTCTTTTTAGTGTAAGTCCGCTAGATAATGGTCTATTTGAACCGATTTTTAGTTAACTGGTTTTTTGCATCTCTGTAACTCTTTGATAGGGTTATAAGCATTGCATCATCAATATGCTAAACATCAAGGACCTAAAAAATGACCGAAAAGTATAATAATAATAATAAGATTAATACATGTTTGAATTGATAAATTAAAAATGCTGTAAAAGTACTGAACAAATATTTGAATGGAATATTCGGTCAGTTTTATTACACTATTTTGATATTATAAGTGTGACATTTTAGATGACAAATATAACAAATTTTAAATTAAAAAATAATTAGAAAAGGTCGTTTCGACTGTTCGTTGAGGCCATTAACTGCTTGAACGTCAAGTGGGGCCACTTTCCGTAATTAGATAAATAGGAAAGCCACATGTCAAGATTCTAGAACCGTATGCGCTGGTTTTCAGACATGATAACCCTTTCATTACACCCGAATGTTTCTGAAAGTGACAAATACACCCCTTTTTTTAGTTTTAAACAAAAAAACCTTATATTACTTGAAATTATAACTTTTATGTTTCTTATTTGAATTAAATTTGCATGTGTTTAGTTTTATTTGCGTGTTTAAAGATGAGATTTAGAAGATGATAATGTATCTTATATAGTGATTTATAAAATAATAATAATAATAATAATAATAATAATAATAATAATAATAATAATTTTAGATGATGATATATTTAATATTGTTACAATAAAAACTGACTCATAATCTAATATCACAAACTCTTTCTTATAATCCTGATGTGATAACTCTTAATTGGTCAGTTCGTAATTGGTCAAACAAAAAAATCATCAAAAATCAATTATGAGCTATCACATTAGAATTATAAGAGAAAGATTATAAAATTGAATTATAAGTGTTCGTATTTACCCTTATTATTATGCTACAAAAAGTGAAAGCAATTGGTAGTTGGTAGTGAGCGGTATTCTTGATGTGCAATAGTGATGTGATATAAATTTGTCTGATGACTCATCATTCTATTACGTAAAAGGTTATATAAGTCTTTTTTTTTTTTTTTTTTTGAAACTTAACCAAATTTAACAAAATCAAACTTATATAGTTCTTCTATTAATTTTGCACAAAAACCATCTTCCATTTATTCAAAGCAATTACATATTAATTTGTAAAATTATTTTAATTAAAAACCTATATATAAATCAAATCCTATAATTATTTGTTATTAATATGCAAGTAATAAAGTAATAATTAATTTTAGAGAATGAAGCGTTCCCGATTAATCGGGAGAGAATAAGGAACGTGCACAAATGTGCGCGTGATGAATTTTCAGTGACACAATAATTCCTTTCCGAAAGCGGTGGTGTACCAAAGCAACAGGCCACGTCATTTTTTTTGCCTGTTAACGTAAAGCAGTTGCATATACTATTATCCATTACACGGGGAAAGAGAGAGAACCAAAAGAAGCTTCAATTATTTCTACTGAAGCTTTTGTCACTGCACTGCTCCGCCACTCAGATAACAACGTCTTATTAAATCATAACTTCCTACCTCTATTATTGGATATATTGTGGTTAATTATTTTCATTTTTTTTTTCTTATCTTTAACTTCTTCTCATTGTTTGAATTATCTTTCTTCCGAGTTACAATGGAGAAGGATTTTCTGGGTTTGAAATGGAGAAACTGAAATGAGCATATGAAAGAGAAGAGCAGAGACGTCAGCACAATTCAGGTACTTTTTTTTTTTTAATTTTTCTTTCCTTCATATTTGAGGTGTAGTGGGTTATATATTCATCCTTAATTTTGTTGTTATTGTTTTCACTGTTTATGATTCTTTATATATAATATTAAAACGTGGTTGAGTTTCAAGTAGTTTAAAAACATTAAAACAAAAATCAGAAAGCATTCAAGAAACACTTAATTTCATCGTGTTTGAAAAACAAGAAAACATAAACGGTCCAGATCTCAGTTATTAGTTGAGTTGGGTAATTAAATAGTTTCAGAACAAGAAAACAACTAAAAGGGTATTTAGGTCTTTTTATCGAAAAAATAGTAAACCCTCGTCTCTCTCACTCCCTCAAGGCCAAATT